>WHVA01000272.1:0-148769 GCA_015179125.1 Gautieria morchelliformis
TCAATGCCTAATATCATGCCACGGTTGAGTAAATGCTGCAGGGAGTTTTGTGAAATGTGCCCCATTTTCTGATGTATCTCCATGGCTGATGCGCATATATGCGCCTCAGCACTTGTGATTTGTAAGTCAAATCGATATAAGCCATTCAGCTTCGGTGCTTGCATCAATTTCCTGCCTTTACGATTGGAAATTGTGCATTTTTGATTGGCTATTTGAGTTTTATAGCCTGCATCATCACACCGGCTGATCGAGATCAGGGTAACAGCCATTTTGGGTGCGTAGAACATATCCTTCAATGTGATGTTCACAGTCTTATCTCCAACTGTATTAGATAGCGCGAGTGAGCCTGAACCGAAGGCATCAAAAGTGCCTTTGTTGGCTGCACAAATTGTGCAAGGTTGTGAGAATGGACTGTAATCCCTCAATAGATTCTTGTGAGGGGTCATATGCACAGTCATTCCAGTGTCGAGGATGACTACTGTCTCTGAGGATAGGCTACTCAAATTAGAGTAGTCGAAGTTAGCGAAAGCAGCTGAGCTTTCACTCTCATTCTCCTCAGAAGATGCTTCGTCGGCAACATTCACCTTCGCTTTACCCTTCTTCTTTTCGGCTTTAGCTTTCTTTTTCTGACATGGCCCCTGGCCTTCTTTACCACCTCCTTTAGCCCAGCAATTCTCAATAGCATGTCCAGGCTTGTGGCAATTAGTGCATGCAGGCACCTTTGTGTCTTTCTGGCCCTTCTGCCCTTTCGTAGATGAACCAATAAATGCCTGCTCTTCTTGTGAAATATTGAGAGTCTTTCTCCTGTCGTATCGAGCCTTTAGCACTCTGATAATATCATCAGGCACTAAGGGCATTCCACATTCTTCGAGCGACGTGGTAAGGGCATTCATAACTGCCTCATAGGAGGGTGGAAGCGACGCGAGGATAATATCCGTGAACTCTCCTTCAGAAATTTTGGCTCCCATCTCATTTAGATGAGCATAGAGGTCTTGGGACTTGTCCAAGTGATCTCTCAAGTCCCCATCCTCAGGACACCCCATACTGCGAAGCTGTCTCTGTAGGTTGGTGAGGACCAATCTTGGGCTTTTTGGTCATCTCATTGACAAATGCATCCCAGACTTCTTTTGCTGTATTCTTCTTCTGTAGCATCAGAGCTAGAGACTCTGACACTGAGATGATTATTTGGGTCTTCACCTGTCCTTCTCTGGCAAGGTACTTCTCCAGCCTCTTCTCAGCCTTCTCAATCTGTGCTTCCTCAGAATCTGTTGGAATATGGCTTGGAGGTATGACTGGGGGATCAGGAGGCCTTACTGCCTTCCCTTCTACATGCCTGAGTAGATTTTTGGACTCAAAATAATTTGTGAGAGTAGCTCGCCACAGAGGCCAATTACTTCCATCTGTTGCAAGCCTCTCCACACCCAAAAGCTTCTGCGAACTGCCTGCGGGGCCCATAACCCTTGTTAGCACTTCGGGTTAAGGCAGGGAAGGTTCTGTGGAATTCTTAGAAAGCTAGAATCAAATTCACTCTCTCAGTGAATTTATTATCACTGAGAGAGGAGCATTATACTGTCTCAGAATGCATATACGTGCACCCGGCCCTTTAGCACTCATGAGCTCGCGTGTCGAAGTCATTTCAAACTCCGCTGGGTGGAGCCGGTTGTGAAAATAAAGAAAACAAAACAAAATAGAAAGATAAAGAGTGACCAGGAAATTTCGAAAATAATCAGGGAGGTGGATGCATGGTACAAGAACAATGTGAGAAAGAATGGGAACACCATACAATAAATCGAATATATTATGCTTGATTTTGGTGCAGGATCATGTATGCACCCAACAGTATGTATATACTCCACATGAGCCCCATACAGTCTGGATGCACACGGGTATATGTGGATGTGCCTAAAGCTCCTAGGCTCGCCACGTGGCCAGCTGTCTGTCTGCGTGTAAGGCTGTGGGGCGGGCGGGCGTGTCAATGGAAGCACATCAAGGCCTTGCAAATGACACAGGAGAAGGTAATGCGGAGAGAGGAATGCCCCGTTTGTGGGAGGTGTTGTAAAATGAGAAGGGGAGAGATTGGATGTGAGGACGGAAAGGGAGAGCCCAAGCTCCTGAGAGTGGGTGGTGGAAGCGGTGGAGGGGGAGCAACTCACTGTGCAGGCGCAAGGCTTCGAAGTAGGTTATCTTGAGGCAGCTGTGACGGAGAGGACGCGTGCTCTGGCTTGGGTTGAGGAGGATGCTCCTGATCACGGTCACAATCGCGATCTCTGCGACCGATGAGATTGGTTATAAATCCTGAAAAACGGGTATTTCGCTGGATGGGAGTGAACAAGAGGGCAGGCAATTGGAAAAAATGACGCACATCAATTATAGACCATCTGCGGCTGCTGCAATCAGCTATCCCAGTTGTGATCTCTGTATGAGTAACCGACTGTGGTGAAGAGGTGTGATACTCATGGTCATAAGAAAGGCAGGGGTGGAAGGTGGAGATACATGGACAGAGGGTAGTTTGGACATCTCATCCGGGCTCGATTGAGCTGCTTATGCAAGTGCGGGCTGGTCGAGGTGGAAACCATTTGGCCTCACCATCTCATCCTCGTCCTGGCCTGCATTGGGATTTAACGGGTCTGCCTGACCGTCCCCCCCTTGAAACTGACCATTACTATGGTGGAAGCTCCTTGTCGCTGTCATGTTACTCCCCACACCGACTTGGAGGACCGTACAGTCTTGATACACATAAACATCTGCAGACATCGTGTGCCAAAGTAAAGTCCCTATGCCTGTCGCGTGTCCGAGTCTGCCATCACGTCTTCAAACTTCGAGTCGTGGTACAGCTGCACTTGATGGCATCCTCACGTGATGTACCGTCTGCCACTGTAGCCTGTACTTCCAGCCCCGCACTCGACTCATGCCTCATGACGCAACGATGCACCACCTGTGGTCCCGGTCTTGGTCTGACGACGGCCATGCACACCGAGCACTGGTGTGCATCCACCAGGGAGGGCTTGCGCCATTTGGGATAGTTTTTTGCATCAGTGCACCTGCCCTATGCCCCCCGCCCTAGGATCCAGAATTCCAGACGCACCATGAATGCCAGTTCTCGGCCGTGCATCACCACTGGCAGTGCGCAATGCGCAATATGCATGATTGCAGGACGGTTCCAATTACAGTAAGCCTGTAACAAAAACACAGATGCACGAGTCAACCAGGTGAGCGCCAATTAGCACTGCGGAGTTATTCTCTCCACCATCCGTAAGGACACAACAGTAGCGCATGCAGACCAACATATCACTTCAGGTTGGGCCTGTCCATGGTTCCAGGAACGAGGCCCCAGAGGTGAGGTGCAGGACAGAGGTGGCAGCGGATGTCCTCGTCAAGGTTGAACACCCAGGTGACTGGTTCGACTCCGACAAGAAATTTAAGACATAGAGTTCCTGCCCCCAAAGTTTCGCTTGAGCAAACCAAATCTCATGCGGCAGATGTACTGCCACCTTTGATTTCCATCCAAAAGTTAACTTGACATGAGTGGGGTATATGCCCTCTGGCCACTCATCGCATGTCAGGCCCAGGTGCGATGGAATGAAATCATGTTCCTGAAGCTCTTCAAGTGTTTGTTTGAATAATCTATAGAATTGTTTGAACTTGAATGGATTATCTGCTTGAGGAACCTTCACAGGATGATGGTTGACATTTTCCTGCAGGTCACGAGCAATATCTGCCTTGAGTTCACCCAGGTTGTCATCAAAGTCAGTCTGTTCATTGTTTGACTCTGCTGAGCTGAATGCATCTGACTCCTCTGAGCTGGACTCATCAGATGGGTGGCCGGCACCTGTCTGCCTTCATGAGTGCTCAACAGGGTCACCTGACACACTAAGGTATCGAGCAAGTGTGTCAGGGTGCACATCCTCAAAGTATTCCCGTCTAGATAGGCCATGCATTGTTTCTCCTAGAAACCGCAGGTCCTGCACAGGCCAAGCAATGTAAATAAACACATTTCAATCTATCTTGACTATGCACTTACCAATGGGCTCTTGCCATGAGTTTTCTTCCCAGCAACAGGGTGGTGATTCCACTCCTCCTGAAATGCTGCACAGTCATTATTAATCAAGGAAGTAAAAAGCTCATGTAAAAGCCACAAGTGTGATGGTCTGGAGACATCCAGACCATGCATCTGTTCAAGTTGGGTGAAAAATCCTCGCCATCAGTGAGCAAACTGTGTTCCAACTTCTACCCATAGTCTTTCAATTTGTGTGTTTCTAGTAGAACTAAAATAACAATGTTAATTATGTAGCTGGATACTGGTTGGTCACATACGATCCCCATATAAATGGTGATGAGGCCTCCTTCCTTTTTCACACTGGCAGAGTATGAGGCTCTTGGCATGCAAAACATTTACACCCTCGAGAAAGTGCGAACCCAGATCCAACACCACCACTTATGTGTTGCATTCCACTCTCCCAATATTATCCATGAGGAGAGACTCTGTGTGCAGAAGGATGCATGTGGTGACGCATGGGAAGCTTCATGGTGGGGCAGATTTGCAAAACATTACTTACACTCTTGTTATGATATTCAAGTTACAACATTAATGACATCACCCAGATCTGAATCTAAAATATACTGACATCACTGAACCACACGATCCCCAAAATCCATGCCCGCGTCCATACACAGATACACAGAAATATCCCCGAATCCCCTGACTCGCATACACGCGACGCCGGACCAATACATTTCCACGCACGCGCACAGGGCACGCCAAGCCGATGTCATCATATTACATATGCTGATCCCATCAATCTCGACCGAGGGACCGACCCGAGACACAGATCCCCGCTTAGGCACCAACTCAGTCGCGATCAAGACACGATACACATTCGATCGTCCCTGAGCGGCCTCGACCGCAGCTCCACAATTTCTCTTATATATCACACACATGTCCCTCCACACCACCGCCTTATGCACTACAAACTCTTAGTATCACCTTGTACTATTCACTTGAGAGCTTGTCCCAGGCTCCACTCCACATCCCCCTATATCTTTGAGTTACGAATCGTACATATCGTATCGACGCCAAGTCTTTTCTAGTAGTCAAATAGTACCAACAAATGTAACTACCTAAGAAGAAGAATAACAGTAGTTTCACCTCCCCACCGTCTCGAGATTCCCGACTGAAACCGTTCCCGTAGCATACGCAGCTCTCTCAACATTCAGACCTCTATTCGATTCAGTTTCTCCCGAAGCTTGAATCAAATCTCTATACGAAAATTAAACGCATTTAGAGAAACTCTTATCAACTCTGACACACCAGCTACTCCCGAGGAGGCTCTTGCAGACCTGCTAAATGCAGTGATCCCACGAGTCAACCACCAGTGCCATCTGGACACTGTTGAATATGTGGACTCAAAAGGCGTGTTTAAAAAGGAACATGAATATATTGGATCAGCTATCAGAGAATTGACAACGTGGCAGTAGTGTTCTTGGTTTTCTACAGTCCTAGAGATTTGAAATGTTATCTCAAAATGCACATTACCGTTTGCCAGTGTATGCTTATGGAAAGTGAGACTTGCAAGCTGTTCTCACTCCAACTGAGCCCAGAGCGATGTAAGTCAGTTCTAATACCTAAGCCACAGAAACACCTTTAATGTCACATAGTTTATATTTATGTAAGTAGTAATGGCATGTTGGCCACTACTGAACCACAGCTGACTGACGTGGGTCTTGGTTGACCTGCTGACCAAGAAAGCTTGTATGTTGGGCGCTACTGGACTGAGTCCAGCTGACTAATGTGGGTCTTGGTGAACCTGCTGACCAAGAAAGCTTGTCACTGGAGGTATATAAAAGTTTTCTGGTCTGAAAAACTGTTCAAAAAACTGTAAATATATTCCAAATTCTTTTAGTGTTTTTAATGTATAAAAACTTTAACAAAATTTTGTGTTTTTGTTAGAATGTGTTTAGCAAGAAAATTGTAAAAAAAATTAAAGTTTTTTGCAGGGTCTTTTATGTGTTTTTATAAGTTTCTTTCTGAAAACACAAAGAAAGCCACAAAAAACCCTGCAAGAAACTTTGATTTTTTTACAATTTTCTTGCTCAACAAATTCTAATAAAAACACAAAATTTTCTTAATTTTTTTTACATAAAAAACACTAAAAATATTTGGAAAATCTTTACAGTTTTTGAACAGTTTTTCAGACAAGAAAACTTTTCTATGCCTGCAGTGTGTATGCATAAACCAAGACTTTTTTTTTCAAGATACTATATGAACATTGATACATATGCATCCAAAGCCCTAGAGAAATATTAGTTCAGGCTTTCTTTATACAGAGATCAGCATGCAAGTCATAGGACAAGACATACTGATATGGGTGTGTCATAATCTGCAGATCAGATAGCAGCATGTCACCACCTATCAAAGCAAAACCCTAATGAGCATATATGATGACAATCTGCATGTGCAAATTATAAGTACCTTGGACATCTGATACAAATGCCTAGACCCCACTGCCCAGAAACACCTTTATTGTCACATATTTTATGTTTAAATAGTAATGCACATTGGGCACTACCGAACCAAGTCCAGCTGACTAACACAGGTCTTGGTCGACCTGCTGACCAAGAAAGCTTGTACATTGGGTACTAAGCACTATACCAAACATAGCCAAATGTGAGGAACTTGCCTTCAAACATGAAGTGAAATGCAAACTGATATGCCACTGGTAGGGCAGTGTTAGAATAAATGGCATAAATCAATTCCATTGTGTTCTATTGGTTTAAGACGTAGCTAATGATTCTGCTAACTGGATAACACTTGACTCAAGCTGGGGAATTGGTCTAGAAACCAATGCACCGCACCAGCATTGGTGCCTGCCTCAGAAAGCAGGCGCCTGAGCGCCGAGTTAGAAGATAAAATACTACAGGACCTAGAAGTCTGTATGGAGACCTCAGACATGATGGGAATCACAGAATATAGACCCATTGATGGACGTGCCAAGTGGATACCTCAGGAGAGAGGTACAGAGGTGGCAATTGCCTTGCCAAGTGTGCTGTATGCATGCAGCACAAGACACATAAAGATTTATTTTCTACTCAATCCCCCTGACTAGTCCCACTGATTACAAGCTATTTCTCATGTAGACAGGGTCTTTGTACATCATTCTCACGTTCCCGCTTGGATAGTGATCAGTGGATCACTCCTATTCCTGCTCCACAGCTGAATGCAGTCTGTGGAGCATTTCCCATATCAAAACTCACTACCTCAACCCATTTTCCTACTATTTTGAATCCTAGTAGTTACTGAGATTTTAGTATAAATAGCTACCACAAAACTGTACAATAGAACCAGTCAATTATAGGTTGCACTCACCAGACAGTCTGCATGTGTGTTTGATCACTGCAGGTCTTGTTTCCCAGCAGGTTTCTCTGTTTCCTCGTCTAGGGTTTACTATTACTATCTACTCTCTATCACTCCAGAAGCAAGAACTTCTGAGTTCTCGTTCGCTTCCTTGACAACATCCTCTCATCGGTCCTTTGATTTGTCAGCAGGGAACCAGCTACCCTGCTTAGTCATTCTATTCCTGGTCAAGTCCACCAACATGATTTGTCAGCAGGGATTCAACGACCCTGCTTAGTCAGCCTGAGCATATTGCATACAAGGCAGCCCAAACTCCCTGAGCAATCAGAACCTCATTCATTCTGATTAATCTAATAGAATTCACAACAGGCAGCGACTCTGCACCCACTCAGCCAGAAACATTCAGTTTGCACCCCATCAGGTCTAAAGGTAAGTCCCTAATATAGTCTATCTTACCATCCATGCAGCACCACTTACCAGTAAACAGTTCAAGAGGAAAATAGTTTTACCATGAAACAAAAAAAAAAAACCCACTTTACCTCCTTACTTATCAGGTTCACCATTTACCAATGAACAAATCAGGAGGAAACACTTACCTTGCCACTCACCTAACAGAAATGCTTCTGCAAGGCTTACATGAGAGCTGAACAAAGCACAAGGAGTGAGAAGCACCTTCAAACATGAGGCAAGATACAAACTGATATGACACTGGTAGGGTGGCAACTCCGCACGCACTCAGCCAGCAACATTCAGTTTGTACCCCCTCACATCTAAAGGTAACTGAGTCTAGCTGACTAGCGTGGGTCACAGCCAAATGTGAGGAACTTGCCTTCAAACATGAAGTGAACTGCAAACTGATATGCCACTGGTAGGGCAGCGACTCTGCACGCACTCAGCCAGCAGCATTCAGTTTGCACCCCCTCACGTCTAAAGGTAAGTCCTACTATCTTACCATCCATTTATATGCAGCACTGCTTACCAGTAAACTTGCTTGGTAAGCAGGGATTCCATGTACCTGCTTAGTAATAATATGCAACACAGTTTCGTCTCTTTGCCTTTACTTCCCTTCAGTCTCTGTCCATTTATCAGCTTAGAAAAACACCCTTGAACCTGAACAACAGATAGCAAGGTAATTGTCAGTGACTGGGGCCTGATCTTGCATGGCATGACCATGTATATATGCTAGTAGATCAACAAAGTTGATATGTCAAATTGTCAAATTGTGGCAGAACCCTTTGTTTGTTCTTGTGAGCGGTGCCGCAAGGTGGCAGCATCAAGTGGCGTCATGGGTGTGTTTGAGGTGGTGCATGTGTGGTGGCAGGGTCGAGCAGCGTCGTGCAAGGGGGCATGCAGTGGGGCGTGGAGGTGGCAGCATAGAGTGGCGTCATGCAAGGGGGCGTGCCATGGCACATGTGTGGTGGCACGTGGAGGTGGCAGGGTCGAGCGGTGTCATGGGTGCGTGCGAGGGGTGTGTGGCTTATGATCCATGGGGACGTTAGTATAAGGGCAACCTAGCCAGATGCTCTACACTCAAGCGGTGAACTGGCGAAGGGGGATCCAAAGTAAGATAGAGAACTATATACAGGACACAGACATACCTGGCGAAGGGGGATCCAAAGAGAAAACTCTAAGGAACCCCTTCGCCACCTAACTACGACTATAAGTAAACTCGGGCATGCTAGCCCGATCACCGAATGCCTGAGTTACATAAGCAATCACGCCAGCGATAACAGGGCTGGACAGATAAGGAAGGAATGATGTCGGAAGGGGCCGGAACAGGAAGGGAAATAAACGGAACACAAGACAGAAGGATGCCGAAGGCTAGGAGAAGTTCAGGGGCCACCAACAACACGCATGCGATAATGCACACTGCGATAAAGCATGTGATTGGTGTTCCCTTGACAGTTAAGGAGGGCAGGCCCATCAATGATGAGGCTCCATCTCAAGAGTATTGGATAATCCATCTTTAGTAGGTTTGGAAGGCGGAGACTTTGTCAAGTTATGGGGAGCCCCTGATGATCGAAGATCATCCCCGCTTGTCGGCCGTTTGTCCTTCTCTTCCCTTTCTCTAGCCTTATGATTATCCTTCACCCTTTTACGATCGTGCCCCTTGTCATGCTCTTCCTTGCAGAACTTCAGGTCTGACTTCTTATGAATGAGACCAGCAGCTTCAAGAGCGGTGGTCACGTGTTGCACGATGCAGACACTTGCTGAGCATGGTTTAGTGCCGTGGCCTTTGCTATTTTGACTACTCAGAGAACCAATGCTGGAGCATTGATGAAGCTCCGTTTGTGAAGGGGTAGGTAGGAGAGTAGTGGTGAGAGTAGTATATGAGAGGTCTTGAGGCGGCGTGATGGGCGGCTTTGAATCAGGGATAGTATCAGGGGTACGATTCCAACATCTGGAGTAGGACATAATTCAGCTGATGATGAGTGTGCCGGGGACTCTTTCAGTGCTCCTGCATACAGACCAGATTCCGAAGATTCAGAGGATCCATGCAACGATCTGCTGATTACTCTGCTGTTGCAGCTGGAAGAATGATGACGAAAAGAGTTTAATTCAGTTTACCATGTTTTAGCAGATTTTTTAGCAGATTTTTAGTGGAAATTTCCATGATAGGTCATGGAATTGGGGTCATTAGGGCATGGGTCCATACAAGTGGTAAGAAATTTTCAGCACAATCACAAACAAAGGAGTGCACCACCACCCACTACATAAAATAACACCAGTTTCCGCCTTCCACCTTCCTTCCACCTTCCACATTCCCCATACCCATCTCAACCTTCACCTTTTCAACATATGGTTGCCCCTTCACGAGTCTGTGGATGGCATGATAGTGGTGATGAGAGCATTCAATGTGACTGTCCAAAGTATGCCGCTCGTCCTGGCCAGAGCCCCAATACAGCTGTTAGGTGCCGGGAGTGTGGCCATTACAGGAGCTGGCATGATGGCTCTGACGAGGATACTGAAATTGAGCCTATTGTCGAGGACATTATGAAAAAGTGCCAAGCTGAAATTGGAACACTGCCGAAGGCCAGGGCGACGAAGGTTGAGGCTACAAATGAAGCCTTGAGTGGACTGAAGAAAGACATTGAGCGGACTAAATCTGTGGTATTGACGGTATTCACATCAGCCTACATTTACTGTCACCAGATAGTTTACTTGCCTTTTAAACAGAGAACCACATGGCATAGGAAGAGAGGACGTCCTGTGGATAAGGTAGAGAAGCAGATCCATCTTCGATCAGTGGCAATGATGATGAGTTATCTCTGTTCAATGATGAAAATTGCGATGTTATGTAATGAAACAACTTACCAAGGGCGATGACCTGATTAATAATGTTACACCTGATGGTGATCATGAGGACCAATTAGAATCTTGGGGGCTCACTGTGACTGCACATGAACAGGGTGACTATTGGTTCCAGACTGAATGGAGCAATAAGAGAATCAATGAATCGGTGCAGGAAATATTGCCTCAGGTGTTCAAATGGCTGGATGCTTGATATGGTGTCCCTGAAGAACCAGAACGACACTGGCACCTTCTCAAGAGTTACAGGAACTGGCTGAAGAAAGACTGTGCAGCACCTAATGGGTTGGATATGGAACATGTTAAGGGCACTGCCGGTAAGCCCTGGTCAGAATACAAGATATACATTGGTCAGTTTTGCTTTTGTGGATATATAACATTACACTTACGAGTATCCAGCAACTCGAATGCGTATTCCAAAACAGGCCTATGAGATGGCATGGGATATATCAAGGATTAATGAATGTTTGACCACCAGTGGATCTGATTCTGAGTCCGAGTATGCAGACAATGACAAAGGGAAACGTAATATGAAAGGGAAAGGTACCTATTCTTATAGGTCCTGGTGCATGGCAGCTGATAGTGAGACTGATAGCTTCTGCAATTCCACATGTTCAAAAGCGATCTATCGGTGAGTAGTCCAGTGCAGCCTGCCCCTCAGACTGATAACATGAAGCAATCAAGAAAAATCAGGGCTTGACAAAGAAGTGAGAAAGAAGAAGAAGGGAAAATACATCAGTATCTACCATATTTGTCTTCCTTAGATGTTAGACTGTTCAAAGTCTACAATAAATAGAGCTTGCTGATATTTTCAGCGGCTCAGGAAGTGACGAGAAGAGCACTAAAGAACCCTGGTCACGAGGTATGTACTTACTATTAGTCTATTACTCAAGTGTCTCAAATGTATTAATTATGATGTGGTTTTAAGAGAGCTCAGCCTCACTGATATTGGATTGGCCGTCAAAGCCTTTTGTCAGGGGACACCCTGGTTTCCATTTCCAGTTCCGACTCCATTTCCAACTCTGCTTCCGGTTCTGATTCCATCTCCGCCTCCGCTTTCGGAAATGATTCCGCTTCTGGGAGAACTTCCACCAGTTCTGTTCACTTTGCCAGTTCCACTCCAATTTCCAACTTCCACTCTCGGAACAGTGTCGGAAATCAAGCGACTAGCATAATAGGTGCCATCAAGGGTCAATCAAGGGTCGGGGAGGTCAGGAGGATGCAGGGTTGATGGCAGGTGCCAAGTGTTGTCCCTGGCTGCCCAGCATAGTATAATACGGGCTCACTGACATTGGGGTCCTTAGACTTTTCTCTTCGGATTTCCCCTTGTCAGGTGAGAATCCCCTCTCTTGTATACTCTGTTCATTTATACATGCTTTGGATTTCCCCTTGTCAGTTGTGTGGTAGTGTGATCTACACAACTAGTCAGGGTTTCCCTTACAGCAGAAAAGTCTCTCCCCTAGAGGACCAGCGGTCATACTGCGCGTCGCATTCGCCATAGGTGCGTTCGGAATTGGAGACAGCAACTCAGAGATCGCAACCTCTTCCACGCACACGGCATACGACAGCCCTTCTTCTTATGTCGAGCTCCCAACCCCGGAAATCCCGTCCCATATTTCTCCTTCCGACATGGATCCGGACGATGGTCTTCGGAATATGGAGGAGGAATTGACGCGGAACCGGATGAAGACCAACACAATTGAAACAGCCTTACAAGCGATTTTGGCTAAGTTAGATATTCCACAAAGTGGTGGAAATGGAATGCTGGATGAGCCGTATTTCGGAAAAGCGGAAGTAGCGGAAGAGAGGATGTCTGCGAAGTTGGCAAAGGTCAAACCCGCAACTCCAGCGGACTTCAACGGAGATCGGGAGAAGGGACACGCATTCTTCCACACATGCAGCATCTACTTCGCAATTGTCGGAGACCTATTTCCGAATGACCAGGCTCGGATTCACTGGACATTGTCCTTCTTCAAGTCGGACCGCGCAGCCCGTTTTGCAAACAAGGTGATCTGACATGAAGCAAAGGGCAAGGGGAACTACTTCCGGGACTGGGAAGCCTTCGAGAAAACATTTTCCGACCAGTTCTGCCCGAAAAATGAGCAGCTCACAGCCCTTACAAAGCTTGAAGGGACCAGCTGGTACCAGGCCAAGGATCCAGTCGATGACTACATCGATCGCTTCCATGAGCTCATTGACCTTGCGGAGTATGACGACGACAAGATGATCGTCATCAAATTCCAACAAGGACTTGATCCGACACTCCAGAACCAAGTTGCGCTGCTTGGAGATGGAGCTCCGGATTTCGATGACCCGGAAGGGTGGTACCAAGCTGCACAGAGGGTGTCCCGAAACAGGGAGGCCAATGAGGCCTTCATGGAGATGAACCGGAACATGACACGCAGTTCCGCTCACCCTACTCCACCTGTGCCAAAACCCGGAAGTGCATTCTTTCCCACACGGAAAATATTTCCGACGGTTGTTCCACCTGCTCCTGTTAGGAACCCTAGCCCCCCTCCCTCGAAGAGTGGCCCTGCCCCGATGGATGTTGACCGCATGCGCGGAAAAGGAAACAGAACCATCACCTGCTTCCGATGCCAACAACCAGGCCACTATGCCCGCGAGTGCCCCCAAGCCTTTGACATCCGGCTTATGACCACAGAGGAGAAAATCGAGCTCCTGCCAGAGTTCCTTGCACTCGCAGACATAAGCAGAGTGCCCACTTTGGAAGAATTCTCCGAAAATGCGGAACATGGCACGTCGGAAGCGGAAGACATGTCGGATTTTGTGACACGCAGCGGGTGAGATGTGTGCCCCTGCTGCCTGTACATAACCGGTTTGCCTGTCTTGAAGTAGAGAATGAAAAGCCCCCACTCCCCTCACTTCGTACAGACCCACCGGATAAAGTCACACAAAAACCAAATCCAACACCCCGTCCATCCCGCATCTGCCCTGGGGAGAGACGCCTCCCGAAGCGCTATGTTGTTGCTTCCACCCCCGGCCTCAAGTCACTAGTCATTAAGGTGGAGATCCAGACAACAGATATGGTGGAAGTCAAATCCGGACCCGCCCTTGTCGATTGCAGGGCCACTGGTCAGTTTATAGACCGGGACTATGTGGAACGAAACCGACTGACCACACGGAAGTTGCAACGTGCAATCCCAGTGTTCAATGTGGATGGAAGCCCCAATGAGGCAGGGTCCATCATGGAGATAGTAGACACAATTCTCCACTACGATGGACACACGGAACACACTTCTGTTGCAGTCACCAGCCTGGGGAAGCAAGACATCATCCTTGGGTTTACCTGGCTGCAGGAGCACAATCCGGAAATCAACTGGCAGACCTGGAAGGTGCTGATGAGTCGATGCCCATCCAAGTGTCACATGTGCCGGTCGGAAGTGTGGAAGGAGCGCCAGGAGCAGCGGAAGACCGAACGGCTCATACAGACATGTCGTTCTGGCCCCCATCCACTGCTTGCAGAAGAAGAATCGGAAGCGGAATTTGAACCAGCACCCACTTCCGATTCAGATTCCGATTCCGACTCCGACGCCATCCGACTTGGCCCGGAAGACACTCTGGCGGAAGGGGAGCACTTGCTGTATGTGAACCTTCCACCGGAAGCGGAACACATCCGTGCCACCGGAAATATTTCGCAACGCCTTGCCGAAGCCTCCAGGAAGCATGGTAAGTGGAGGCGGAAATTCCGGAGTACCTGTGGGAGTTCGAGGATGTCTTTGCCAAGGAGTCATTCGACACCCTGCCTCCACGGAAGCTGTGGGACCATGCCATCGAGTTGGAGCCTGGGTCTAAGTGCACCAACTGCAAGGTCTACCCGCTGTCACCCAAGGAGCAGGTAGAGCTCGATGCATTCCTTGCGGAAAACCTCCATACAGGGAGGATCCGCCCTTCCAAGTCACCCATGGCATCTCCAGTGTTCTTCATCAAGAAGAAAGGTGGCTCGCTCAGACTGGTGCAGGATTACCGGGCCTTGAATGCGATCACGATCAAGAACCGGTACCCCATTCCACTCATTTCCGAACTGATCACACAACTCCGTGGAGCAAGTACTTCACTAAGCTGGATGTCCGCTGGGGCTTCAATAATGTTGGATCCGGGAGGGAGACGAGTGGAAGGCCGCATTCCGCACCAACCGAGGACTCTTTGAGCCACAGGTCATGTTCTTTCGCCTCACCAACAGTCCTGCCACGTTCCAGACGATGATGAATGACATCTTCCGTGACATGATAGCAGAAGGGGTTGTCTGCGTCTACCTCGATGACATCCTCATCTTCACCAAACAATGTCGGAACATTGGGAGTGTGCGGAGAGTGATGGAACAGCTCCGGGAGTACAACCTGTGTCTCAAGCCGGAAAAGTGCGATTTGAGCGGATGCGGATAGAGTATCTTGGGGTGATTGTGTCGGAAGGAAAGGTGGAAATGGACCCAGTCAAAGTTTCCGGTGTATCGGAATGGCCTGTGCCACGGAACAAGAAGGAGGTCCAGTCCTTCTTGGGTTTGTCAATTTCTACCGGCGGTTCATCAAAGACTTCTCCTGCCACGCCCATGCCCTCTTCGACCTCACCAAGAAGGAGGTTGGATGGCGGTGGGGAGAGCCGGAGCAGGCCTCCTTTGACAAACTCAAGGAGCTGATCACTTCTGCCCCGGTCCTGATCTTTCCCGATGACTCTCACCTTATCGAGTAGAGTGGATTCTTCCGACACAGCTACCGGAGCGGTCTTGTCGCAACAGTCATCAGAAGATGGTGGGGGGTGGCATCCAATTGCCTTCTTCTCTAAAAGCCTTAGTCCGGTTGAGCGGAACTACAAGATCCACGACAAGGAGATGCTGGCAATCATCCGAGTGCTGGAGGAGTGGCGACACTTCCTTGAGGGTGCTCTATGCCCATTTGAGATCTGGACAGACCACAAGAACTCGAGTACTTCCGCACGTCTAAGAAGTTGAACCGACGACAAGCACGGTGGTCCCTACACCTGTCCCGGTTCGACTTCATGCTCCACCACCGCCCCGGCCACACCATGGGCAAGCCCGATGCCCTATCCCGCCGTGCGGATCATGGAAGCGGAGTGGAGACAATGCTGATATGACACTGCTCCGCCCAAGTCTCTTTGCAATCCGCGCCCTCGAAGGAGTGACTGCAGTTGGGCGGAAGCGGAAATGCTCCGGGACATCCGGAGGCAGTACCGGAATGGAGAGAAGGAGGAGTCGGTGGTGAAGGCGGTGGAGGAACTTCGGAAAGGCACTCACAGTCTGTACGGGCAGCAGAATGGTCGGAACGTAATGGGCTGCTCCACTTCAGAGGCAAGGTCTATGTTCCAGGTGGGGCAACCTCCACCGCCGCATTGTGTCCCAGCACCATGACACACGGGTCGCTGGGCATGCTGGCAGGTGGAAGACGCTGGAGTTAGTGGCTCGGAACTACTGGTGGCCTCAGATGTCCCGCTACATTGGACAGTATGTGAAGACGTGTGACTTTGTCTCCGAACCAAAGCACAACGACATCCGCCCGTCGGAGAACTTGTTCCACTCCCAATTCCAGAATCCCACTGGGAACACCATCAGTGTCGACTTCATGTTGAACTCCCAGAGTCTCATGGCTATGACGCGATCATGAACGTCGTGGACTCGGTAAGCAAGGTGTCCCACTTCATTCCGATGCACACGACGATCACAGCCCTTGGAGCGGCCCGCCTGTTCCTTGCACATGTCTGGAAGTTGCATGGGCTCCCGAAGCAAGTTGTTCCGACCGAGGTCCGCAGTTTGTCGCGGAACTGACTCGGGAGCTCTACCGCCTGCTCGGCATAAAGCTGGCCACCACCACAGCATACCATCCACAGGGTGACGGACAGACGGAACGGGTCAATCAGGAGTTGGAGCAATATCTCCGCCTCTTTGTCAATGAGAGGCAGGATGACTGGGATGAGTTACTTCCACTGGCAGAATTCCAATACAACAACCATGTACATTCCGCCACACAACAGACTCCCTTCATGCTTGACTCCGGACGACACCCGCGGATGGGCTTCGAGCCACGCCAGGCTGAGTCCCAACTCGAGACGGTCAATGAGTTCCGGGACCGCATGGATTCCACCCTTTTGGAAGCCAAGTCGGCCCTTGCGAAGGCCAAGGATGACATGGAAAGGTACTACAACCAACGCCGGGTTCCTGCCCCGGAGTACCAAGTTGGAGACAAGGTGTATCTAGATGCAAGTGACATCCGCACCACACGCCCTTCGCAGAAGCTTGCCCACCGCTACCTTGGGCCCTTCACGGTGACGCGGAGGGTTGGATGGAATGCATACCGCCTCCGACTTCCGATGTCCATGTCCGCCTCCACCCCGTCTTCAACGTGGTGAAGTTACTCCCTATGCTTGAGGACCCAATTCCAGGACGGAAGGCTCGTCCGCCACCTCCGCCCGAAATTGTAGATGGGGAAGAGCACTATGTGGTGGAACGGATCCTGGACAGCCGGTTTGTGCGAGGACGACTCCAATTCCTCGTGAAATGGGAAGGGTATGGGTACGAGGAGAATTCGTGGGTCCCGGAGCAAGATGTTGCCGCTCCAGACAAACTCCGTGAGTTCTATAGGACACACCCCGGTGCCCCTCGCCGAATCCGCTCGTTGGCATTTCAATCCCTCGTGTCCCGTGCTTCGAGGATGCAGCACGCTAGAGGGGGGGTGATATCAGGGGACACCCTGTTTTCCATTTCCAGTTCCGACACCACACCCAGTTCCGACTCCATTTCCGACTCCGCTTCCGGTTCCGATTCCATCTCCGCCTCCGCTTTCGGAAATGATTCCGCTTCTGGGAGAACTTCCACCAGTTCTGTTCGCCTCGCCAGTTCCACTCCAATTTCCGACTTCCACTCTCGGAACAGTGTCGGAAATCAAGCAACTCGCGTAATAGGTGGCATCAAGGGTCGATCAAGGGTCAGGGTGGTCAGGGGGATGCAGGGTTGATGGCGGGTGCCAAGTGTTGTCCCTGGCTGTGCAGCGTAGTATAATACGGGCTCACTGACATTGGGGGTCCTTAGACCTTTCTCTTTGGATTTCCCCTTGTCAGGTGAGAATCCCCTCTCTTGTATACTCTGTTCATTTATACATACTTTGGATTTCCCCTTGTCAGTTGTGTGGTAGTGCGATCTCCACAACCAGCCAGGGTTGCCCTTACACTAACCCCGTTTTGGCGTGCGACGGCAACGGGGCCATCGCGTGGGACAATGGGCCCGCCACGGGTCGTGGGGCGGGCTCTGCTCGCTTCATGGTCGTGAGCTTGTGCTGTAGGGTCTGGACCAACTTCCCCAGGTCCCGTGTCCTGCCGCGCGCTGTCGAGGGCCCTGATGTCGTCTTTCAGGGCACCAATCTCCTCCCTAAGGTTGTGCGTGGTCAACTGCACTTTCCTTACTGCCTGGCGTTCGACTTTGTCAACCCACGTTGACCATGCTGTGTACACGGCAGTGCCAACATCCTTTTCTTCCAGTTGGATGCGGTTCGCGTCCGTGGCGGTTTTTAGGTGTGCTGCAAATGACATGCAATTGTCACACCTGTCGGGATGGACGATGGCTAGGCCATTTTTCCATCCTACAATTTGCCAATGCTCCTCAGTTGCTGTAGGAGCGCTGAGGATTGCTGCGGCCCCTTGCTTGGGTGCCGCTGGCGGTGTTGCGGACCTCGAGTGATCGACGTCCTTGCCGCCCTTGGCTGGCATCATCTTCGATAGAAGGTGATGGGGTGATGGTGGTCGCTTCTCAAGAAGTGATGCACCTCGGAAAGATCTGAGGTGAAAATTTAAGTGACACTGTCGGCATGGTCCTGTAGAGGACAGGAATTATAGGCAGTAGGTTCGGACTTGGTGCTCAAAAGAAGACTAGAAATTAATTCACTCTCTCGGTGAATTTAGTTGTCACTGTTAATATTATACACTACCTAGAAATTAATTCACTACAGTATTTCTAGGTCAATAAATCAAAAAGAAACAAGACTAATTTACTTGCCTCTCTCAGTGAATTTAGTTGTCACTAAGAGAGGGGGGAAATGTGTCTCATGCGCATGTACTACTAGCCGGCGCTTTAGCGCCCGTGATGCCACGATGTGTCTTGATAAGCGCCCATAGAACGTAGCACGGTAGTGAACAGCCGCAGCTCAAAAAGGAAACTTGTCCACAACCACCCACAAAGGGTCGGTTGGACAAAACATGAAAAGAAGTAGAAATACAGCTTCGAAAAATCAAAGAAAAATTTGACAAATCATAGAATGAATGTCAGCATGGTTTCAAGTCAAAATCAAAAGAAATACGAATAGTGGAATCTATTTGGCTTGATTTTGGTGCAGGAGTATAAATGCACCCAACACGCCCCCTCAAGCCTAATATATTCCAAGCTTCTCATTGAGGATCTTCGCTCTAGGACTAGGAAGTCCTTTAGTGAGAATATCTGCCAGCATTTTTTCTGTTGGCAAATAAACAAGATTGGCTTCTTGAATTTTTGATCATATCTCAAAGGACGAAGCATTACAAACTCACACTTGGAAGAAATCGAGACGGCTTGATGGGGTATTCAGATGCGGATTGGGGTTCACAGAGTCATAGGCGTTCATATTCAGCATATTTATTTCAGATTGATGGAGGCACTGTTTCATGGAGTTGCCAGAAACAATCGATAGTAGCCCTCTCATCAACTGAAGCCGAATTCGTCGCCCTGACCCATATGGGCAAAGAGGCTCTTTGGATGCGCCATTTTATTTCTGAAATATTCCAACCGCTGAACAGACCCATCCAAGTCTATTCAGACAATCAATCAGCCATTGCAATCACGTATGGCACTCAACAACACACAAGAACCAAGCATTTCGACATCAGATTATATTTCCTAATTATCTAAAGACCAATGTCCTTCTACAGAGAGAGGCAAGAAAGCCATGTCGAAGTTTCCATACAGGCAAGCCATAGGATCACTGATGTGGGCAGCTGTAGCCACTCAACCTGACATTGCATTTGCGGTGTCATTGCTCTCACAATTCCTCAAAAATCCAGGTGGCACACATTGGAATGCAGTTAAATGTGTCTTCAAATATTTGAAATGTAACGGCTGGATCAAGAGGCGTAGCATAAGTCTTCGCATCTTCGAGATTGAATTTTTTGATGATCTTCTCGATGTATGCGGGTTGTGAAATTTGCAATGGTTTTCTTCTGCCAGTCTCTTTCGATTTTGAGGTTCAATAGCCAATGAATCTCGCCTAGATCTTTCATACTGAAGACCTGAGCAAGATCTCGTTTGACTTCATCCAGGACTGACTGATTCTCAGCTGTGATGGTGAGGTCATCCACAGCTGTTGCAATGATCACATGCCCCTTTCCACCACGTCTATAAAATACAGCCCCATCTGTGGCTGATATAGTGAATCCTAACTTGTGGAATTCACCACTTAGACGTTTGTACCATTCCCTTCCAGATTGTTTGAGGCCATAGAGTGCTTTCTTCAGAAGTAGCACTTCGTCTTTGTCTCCGGACTCATATCTATACGGCTGCTTCATTTAAATAGGTTCAGGCAACGTAGCATTGAGGTATGCACAGTCCACGTCCATTTGATGAATAGGCCAGTCATTCCTGGCAGCAATGGCGCATATGATCCATAGGGAGGATAACCGAGCAACAGGTGAGTATGTCTCATCATAGTCAACTCCAAACTTCTGTGTGAAGCCTTGGGCGACCATTCTCGATTTAGGCATTATTGGTTTCCCTTCTGGATTACACTTCCAAAGGTAGACCCATTTATTACCGACAATATTGGCTCCAGGAGGTGTTTGGCTCGTTCCCACACTCCCTTGTCGATTAGGGCCTGTTACGATACGATCCGTCGTAAGGTTGACCGAGGTCGGGGACGAAACCCGAGTCAAGGTCCGAGGTTACAGGGCGAGGTTTGGATGGGGAAGTCGGAGAGGGACTTGGCTTCAGCTTATGTGCTGCGCCGACCCTACGCACGAGTCCCAACTTCGGAGGTAAACGAATAAGAGGCGAGGTTCTAGCTTAAGAGGCGAGGCGTAGAAACTAGCTAGGGATCGAAGGGACACGATAGTTGATTTTCAGACTAAGGAGTAGGAATGCATACAAGGGGGTTATATACGGACGAGGTGCAAGTCAGGGGCGAACAGATTAGTGGAGGTCAGGGCGGGGTCAGGAGACCGAGGTCAGGGCGAGGTAATATACGAATGATGCGTGATGGAGCGGAATCAGTAACTAAGGGGATACGGGCATGGGATCAAGGTCGGATATGAGTTCAAGCTCGGGATCGGGCTCGGGCACGGACAAGTATCATATGTACTCGGGCATGAATATCACAAGGCTCGGGCTCGGAAGAAGGTTCTACCGGTAAGTAGCCGGCCAAAGGCCGGGTCCTTACAGTATTCCCCCCTCATGGCCGAGACCCTCGAGGCCGTAATGTGAACAGGGTTCGCCTATCCTTGAATCTAGATCTCGGTCCGATGTTAAGTAGCCGGAAAGGCGAAGCTTAAATCGTAGCCGAGGTTGGATAAAAGGGTGGGTAGGAGGCAGCGAACCCCATTGCCAACGAATATGGTGCGCCCTCAAGCCCTCTTCAACTCAGCCGTCGACGAGGACAGCATAAACAACGTGTTCGACCAGACATTGCTGTCTGCGGCGAACGGAGCCTCGGGCGAGGTTGTGCCCGAGGATCGACCCGAGGTTGGCACATTGCCAATTGATGAGACGGGGGCCATTGACATGCGGCAGCCGTGGCAGGAAGGGCCGAATGGAAAAAAGGTGAGTACCGTTGTTGGCTGGTCATGGACGCTGCTGATTTGTACAGTATAAGCGCATGTTGTTTTCATACCACCCGACTGACTTGTCCCTATACGGGTACAAGCTCGCCGACGGGGGACCCCGCGAGTGGCAGCTCGCGACCAAGGCCGAGGCGAGGTGCGCGCGCTGCGAAGAGCGCGACTATACGTGCCTTCGGGCCGTTAGTCTCGACTTCGGCCTCGCCGACCAGGGTGCTTGCGTGTGGTGCAGGACCCGTTCCTTGGGCTGTAGCATCGCCCAAGGTCGCCGCAGCAAGGCGACCCCAGGGAAAGGTCAGGTGGGTGTAGCGAGCAAGAAGCGAGCGAGGAGCGAGGAGGCCGAGGGTGAACCGAGGCCGAGGAAAGGGGCCAAGGTTCGAGACGAGGTGGATGATGATGACAACGACTCGAGCGATTGGGTCGAGCGTAACCTTGAGACGAGGGTGGAGAGGATGGAAGCGAGGCTGAGCGAGGGGAAGGGAAAGGAAACAGAAGGGGCGAGGCAGAATGAGGGAAAGGAAACCGAGGTGGAGGAAACCGAGGTGGAAGGTCGGAGGGCGAAGAAGGACAAGAGGACGAAAAGATCGGAGCGGAGTGCGGAGATGAGGGAGTTGATAGCGGCTGTGAGGGATGTGGGGCAGAAAGTTGGTGAGGTTGGGGAGAGGGTGTGCGAGTTGCTGGGGGAGTTTAGGGCTGCGAATGACAGGATGAACAGGGCGGATGTGGAGTTCATGAGGATAAGGAGGAGGCGGAATTATTTGAAGCGGATGCAGGGGGCGAGAGACTTGGCGGATTATGGGGGACATGGGGGTCTGGTGGAGCGAAGTAGTAGCAGTAATGAGGAGGAGTCAGGCGAGGGGAGCGAGGAGAGCGAAGGAGAGGATATGAGGATGGTGGAATAACTAGTAAATGGAATAATAGACTTTTCTTGGATTTTATCGATTTTGTTTTGAAGGGTTTTTGTCATCTAACTACCGGGGTCATGGGGATTAACAGGGAAAACGATCATAGAGCAGTCAAGGGGCCGGGCTTGCCCGGGTAAGAGTCATGGAAATCCGTGACCAGCTCCGAGGCATGATCAAGCTCGGAAGCGAGGATCCACGAGGTTTCTTCGTCGGTACCTTCGTAACCAGTCCACCTAACAAGGTAGAGTAATTTGCAGCTCTTGCGTCTATTATCGATCTTCGAGTCGAGGATTTCGGAAACCTCGAACTCGGGTTCGCCGTCGATAACGACTGGGGGCGGAGGCGGCTGAACTCGGTTTGGTATGGTGTTGGGCGAGGCTGGTTCGAGCATAGATACGTGGAAGACCGGATGGACTGAATGCATGTGTTCTGGAAGTCGAAGGGTGAAGGAGTGAGTACCCGCTCGGGAAATGATTTCAAAAGGACCCAAGAACTTCTCGGCGAGCTTCTTGGTAGGCCGAGTTGTTCGAAAGTACTGTGCCTTCACAAAGGCGAGGGATCCTACTTGGAAATCAGGAGCGGGCTTGCGACGAACATCGGCCGAGGCTTGGTAAGTTTTCTGAGCCTCGAGGATGGCGTGGCGAAGTTCTTGGTGAAGCTCGTCCAGGTCAATCACGAAGTCTCGGGCTCGTGCCGAGGCGAGGTCGCGCTCGGGGTGAACTGCGAGGTTCGGATGGTAGCCTTTATTGGCAAAGAATGGGGAGACGCCGGTGGTTGCGCTAGGCGCGTTGTTGTAGGCGAACTCGGCTAGGGGAAGGAGCGAAGCCCAATTGGACTGCTGATAGTTGCAATAGATCCTGAGGTACTGTTCCAAAGTTTGGTTAGCACGCTCGGTCTGACCGTCACCCTCGGGATGATATCCCGAGGTGAAATGCAACCGCATGTCCAAAGCTTTCCCTAGGGAACGCCAGAAGTGCGAAACAAACTCGGAACCCCTGTCCGAGGTGACGTGCGAGGGGACTCCATGCTTTGAAAAGACATGAAGAACGAAGAGGTGAGCGAGCTCTTGCGAGGTTATCTTGTCTGTGGTTGGAATGAAGATAACCTGCTTAGTGAAGCGGTCAACAATCACTAGGATGGAGGTGAACTCGGATGAAGGGGGGAGTTGCTCAATGAAATCCATAGATATGGAATTCCAAGGTTTCTCGGGAACAGGAAGTTGTTTGAGGAGACCATAGGGTTTGTGACGTTGCGGCTTGCTTCGCATACAAGTGGTACACGTCTTGCAATACTCCTTGACAAAGGATCTAATCCCTGGCCAAGTATAGTCTCGTCGGATCAGCTCCAAGGTCTTGTTGACCCCGAAGTGTCCCGAGAGAATGTGATCGTGCTTGTATTGCAGGATGCGAAGTCGAAGGTCTTGGGCCGCTGGAACATAGGTTCGGTTGTCAAGTTTGAGGAAACCCTCGGGGTCTGTGGTCCACCTCGGGTCATTAACCAAGCCGAGGTGCGACTTGGCTATGGGGTCCGAGGGGAGGTTTGCCAGTATGTCAGCTCGGATCTGCTCGGTATCAAGCAGTGAAGCGGCTCGGAGTACGATGGGAGCGAGGTTAGTAGCTCTAAGGGACGATGCCAGCTGGTGCTGAGTAAACACTGGCCGTAGGTTCTGCGGGTTTATGGTGGCATAGTCGCTATTCCCCTCTTTAAGGTAGACGTCCCATCGTCTAGTGAGAGAGTCAGGCTTCGTTCCGAGGCGACCTGGTCGGAAGCGTATGACGAGGTTGAACTGGGAAAGGTATTCCGACCACCGAGCTTGTCGACGGGTCAAGAGCTTCATAGTTGAAAAGTATTCGAGGTTCTTGTGATCGGTGATAACGTCAACTGGTTCGCCTGAGCCCTCTAGGTAGTGTCGCCAGCGTTGAAAGGCTTCAAAAATGGCGAGGAGCTCCTTGTCGTGAACATCGTAGTTGAGCTCGGTAGAGGTGAATGTGCGGGAGTGGAAAGCGACGGGATGAAGTTCGCCTTCCGAGGTTCGTAGTGATAAGATTGCCGCTAAGGCATAATCTGATGCATCAGTCTCTACGATCAGTGGAAGGTCAGGAATCCAGTGAGTAAGGATAGGGGCGGTAGTGAACGCCCTCTTCAACAGGTTGAAAGCCGTCGACAATCCTCGGAAAAATTCCAAGGGGTACCCTTGCGGGTAAGTCGGGTGAGAGGAATGGTGATGTCGGAGTAGTTGTGAATGAAACGTCGGTAGAAGTTGGCGAAGCCGAGGAAGGATTGGATGTCGCGAACTTTGCGAGGTTCAGGCCAGTCTTGAATGACCTTTACCTTGTCATCCGCCATAGTGAGGCCCTCGGGAGAGAGTATGTAGCCGAGGAATTCAACCGAGTCGCGATGGAACTCGCATTTGTCTTCTTTGGCGAAGAGGTTGTTGAGTCGTAGTCGTCGCAAGACTTCCTTGACATGTTCAACATGTTTGGAGGGGTCACTGGAGTAGATTAGAATGTCATCCAAGTATACCACCACACAAACGTCCAAAAGGTCGGCGAACACCTCGTTCATGAATCTCTGGAAGGCAGCAGGGCCATTAGTGAGACCAAATGGCATAACCAACCATTCAAAAGACCATAGCGAGTCCTGAAGGCGGTTTTCCATTCGTCACCCTCGGCCACCCGTACGAGGTGGTAAGCGTGACGAAGGTCAATTTTCGTATAGATGCGAGCATTCTTTGGAGCATCAAGTAAGTCAGCAATCAATGGCAATGGATACCGATCTTTTTTTGAGATTTTGTTCAAACCTCGGAAGTCGACACACAACCGAAGTGAGCCATCTTTTTTGCGAACGAACAATACCGGTGCACCATGAGGCGAGCGTGAAGGTCGGATGAAACCGATGTTAAATGCTCGTCGATGAACTCGCGAAGTGCTTTGAGTTCGGAAGCTGAGAGAGAGTAGATGGGACCGATAGGTGGCGAGGTCCCTTCTTCGAGGTTGATTTTGATATCGTGAGGTCGGTGGGGAGCTAGAGTGTCAGCGCGTGCTTTGCTGAACACATCTGCAAATTCGTGATATACTTCGGGAACATGTTTCTTAACGTTCTCAGGAAGCTCGGAAGAGCTTCCTCCCGATGTTGCCCCTCTGGCGAGGAGCTCAGGCGAAGCCAAATTGAGCTGAAACACTTCGGACCCTTCCAATCTAGATGCGCGCATGAAAGCGGGTGCATTGATTAGGGAAACGAGGGGTGCTTGCAACTTCGGAAGCGAGGTCGGAGGCGGGGGCGAAGATGCCGTAGGCGAGGTCGAAGTCGTAGCCGAAGCTGAGCGGGCTGACGTCGCCGGGGTCGCTGGAGTCGTTGTTAGGTCGATGGTCTTGAAAGTAATACTGCCCAATACCCAGTCAATCGACGGATTGTAGCGGGTGAGCCAGTTGTGGCCAAGTACCATCGAGCAACTTGAGTCGAGCGAGGTTACGTAGAAGGTAACCCATTGTTGTTCGCCGGTCGGAAAGCAAATGCAGAGGTCTAGAGCTTGGGTAATGGTAGTGTTAGTACTACCGTCAAATAGTTTCAAGGGTATAGGAGAGACAGGATAAGCAGGCATGGAGTACTTCTGGACAAATCTGGATTCAATAAAACAGTCTGAGGACCCGCAGTCAACTAATGCAACAAAAGCGACGTTGGGCAGCGAAGGCGAGGTTAGATCTACATTAAGGGAATTTTGGACAATGAATGAGAAGCGGCGCTGAGTCTGAGCACACGGGTGAGGTTACCGCAATCCTCAGATCGTGTGGTTCCGAGGTTGCTACCTATTTTTTCACCTCCGTAATGGAGGCCGAAGTCCCCTCGTTAGGGGTCTTCCTTGCCCGACCTTTAGAACCGCTACCGTTGGTAGACTTGTTCTTCGGCAGTCCTTGACGATGTGCCCTTTGGTGCCGCAAAGCAGACAAAGGCCTTGGTCGACCCGACGTTGGCGCTCCTCGGGAAGTAGTTTGCCATCCTTCCCGAGTTTGCTCGAAATGTCGGGCTGGCTCTTGTTGTTCAAAGAGTTGTTGTTTGGAACCCTTGCGCTGTTGTTAGTCTTGTTGCGGTTCTTATTGTTATTGGAACCCTGGAGGACTGGTGGTTGTTAGTGGCATTGCTACTGGACTGATTAGTGGTGCGTGCAGGCTGGGAGCTACGACCATTGATCATGGCGTGTATTCCTTCGCTCCCAGTAACGGCTATCGCATTCCAGCGTGAAGTTCCTAAGCTCGGCGAGGCTGCGGAATCGAGGGAAGTGAAGTAAGTCGTCCTTGATCGTTTGGCCAAGCCCTTGTAGCTAAGTGTCGGAGGGCCGCGTCGTTCCACTGAGTCCGAGTCGAAGCTCGGCGAAGTCGATAAAGAATCGCGCGGCCTTGTGGTGCTCTTTCATAACGATCTTCTCGAGGTCATCTCGGCTTGGGCCGCGTTGTCGTATGGGCCAGAAGTTAGCTCGAGCTCGGCCTTGAAGCTGTCCCAGTCTCGAGCCATCTGGTCGGGTTGGACTTCGCCGAGGATCGCCGGCTCGAATATGCAGAGCCGAGCCGGACAGGTAAGAAATAGCATACTGCACCTTCGAGGCCCCAGTCTTGAACGCTGGTGGGCGATCTCTGAAGTTGAGTACCATTGAAGGAAGAAGTGCGAAGCTTGGCTGGTCAGTACCGTCATAACTATCCGGTTCCTTGACCTTGGCTCGTGCTTCGGATTCGCGAGGTTTCGCGAGCTTGATGAACACTCGACGCATAAGCTCGTTGTCCTCGAGGTCACCGAGGTCCTCAGGTGGGAGGTTGGGGAGGTCCCGATCGTTGTCGAGCCTCCAGAGCCATCTCCTGGATCACCTGAAGGATCACCGGGGTTAGCCCTACCTTTGCCTTTGTTACTAGGCTCGGTGGGGTCTGTGAGGGGTATCCCCGGGGACGGTGGTGAGTCATCGGGGGCTTCCGAGAAACGTCGTTGTTCTGAGATACCCCGAAGGGTGCGGGAACGAGTCATCATGGACATAGTGAAGAAAAGGGATACGTAGGGTGTAAGCAGTCTGAAAATACTGTTACGGTACAATCCGTCGTAAGGTTGACCGAGGTCGGGGACGAAACCTGAGGCAAGGTCCGAGGTTACGGGGCGAGGTTTGGATGGGGAAGTCGGAGAGGGACTTGGCTTCAGCTTATGTGCTGCGCCGACCCTACGCACAAGTCCCAACTTCGGAGGCAAATGAATAAGAGGTGAGGTTTGGCTTAAGAGGCGAGGCTTAGAAACTAGCTAAGGATTGAAGGGATACGATAGTTGATTTTCAGACTGAGGAGTAGGAATGCATACAAGGGGGGTTATATACTAGCGAGGGTACGAGTCAGGGATGAACATATTAGTGGAGGTCAGGGCGAGGTCAGGAGGCCGAGGTCAGGGAGAGGTAATATACGAATGATGCGTGATGGAGCGGAATCAGTAAGTAAGGGGATATGGGCATGGGATCAAGGTCGGATATGAACTCAAGCTCGGGCTCGGGCTCGGGCGCAGGATAAGGATCATATGTACTCGGGCACGAATATCACAAGGCTCGGGCTCGGAAGAAGGTTCTACCGGTAAGTAACCGGCCAAAGGCCAGGTTCTTACAGAGACCAGACTCAGAAATGGATTGTAACAGTACCTCCCACTTATGACCAAACTGATGAGGCCATAAGCGAGATCCTGGAGATCGCCTCAGATGCTCAAGAATTAAACATTGATGAGATTGATGAGCTTGACATGGAATTTGTGTGAGCTGAGTGTGAAGTGGAGGAGCATAAGAATGTGCTCATGGAAAAACAACAACTTGTGCAAGGGCGCAAGGAAGCATTGGAAAAAAAACAGCTTGAGGATGCTTGAAAAGCCGAGGAGGAACGGAAAGAACAGGAAGTGCAGGGTGAAGCTGCAAGAAAAGCCAAGGAGGCATGGAAGGTTAAGGATGAATGGAAAGCGTGGGAGGCAAAAGCTGAGGTTGAGCAGTGGAAAAAACTCGAGAACAACCTGGAAGCTGAAAAACGACGGCAAGCCGAGAAGACACCAGCTGCCCCAGATATCCCATTGCGTGTTGCAACCCCAGATGATTGGCTGGCCCTGGATTCAGCAGTGCCCAGGGCCAAGGCATTGAATGCTGAAATGGCGATGTTAGCAACTAGGGGGGCTATGGCAGGGAAGGTTCGGTAGAGTTCTAGAATCAAATATACTCTCTCAGTGAATTTATTGTCACTGATATATTAATACAATACCTAGAATCAAATATACTACATGATTTTCAGTCAACATGCTATGTAAATATGAAGAATACTACTCGCCTCTCTCAGTGAATTTATTGTCACTGAGAGAGGAGTGTAATCCTGTCTCAGAAGGCATATACTTGCACCCGGCCCTTTAGCGCCCAAGGGCTCGCGCGTCGAAGTCATTTCAAACTCCGCTGGGTGCAGCCGCCTGTGAAAGTAGAAATAACAGAATGAAATGGAGAGATAGAGAGTGACTGGAAAATTTCGAAAATAAGCAGAGAAATGGATGCATGGTACAAGAACAATGTGAGAAACAATTGGAAACACCACACAATAAATTGAACATATTATGCTTGATTTTGGTGCAGGAGCATAAATGCACCCAACACGCCCCCTCAAGCTTAATATATTCCGATTTTCTCGTTGAGGATTCTCACTCTAGGACTAGGAAGTCCTTTAGTGAGAAGATCGGCTAGCATGTGTTCCGTTGGTAGGTACACAAGCTTAATTTCTTCATCTTCGACTATATCTCGGATGAAATATAATCTAATGTCGAAATGCTTGGTCCTCGTGTGTTGTTGAGTGCCATAGACAATGGCAATGGCTGATTGATTGTCTGAATAAAGTTTGATGGGATAATTCAGCGGTTGGAATACTTCAGAAATAAAGTGGCGCATCCATAAGGCTTCTTTGCTCGCATGAGTCAGAGCAACGAATTCGGCTTCAGTTGATGATAGGGCTACTATGGATTGTTTTTGACAACTCCATGATACTGTCCCTCCATCAATCTGAAAAATATAAGCCGAGTATGAGTGCCTGTGCTCTTGAGAAGCCCAATCCGCATCTGAATACCCAATGAGGCCGTCTCAATTTTTCCCAAGTGTCAATTTGTAGTCCATCGTGCCTTTTAGATATTTAAAGACACGTTTGACTGCATGCCAATGTGTTGGACCTGGGTTTTCGAGGAATTGAGAAAGTAATGACACTGCGAACGCAATGTCCGGTCGAGTGGCTACTGCTGCCCACATCAATGATCCTATCGCTTGTCTGTATGGAATTCTTGACATCTTCTGTTTGTCTTCATCTGTAGAAGGGCATTGGTCTCTGGATAATTTAACGGCTGGGTCGAGAGGCGTGGAACATGTTTTGGCATCATCCAGATTGAATTTTTTGATGATTTTTTGGATGTATGCAGCTTGTGATATTGCAATCGATTTGTTATTCCAATCTCTTTCGATTTTGAGGTTCAAAAGCCAGTGAATCTCGCCTAGGTCTTTCATACTAAAAATCTGGGCAAGGTCATGCTTTACCTCATCGAGGATTGGCTGACTCTCAGCTGTGATAGTGAGGTCGTCTACTGCCGTTGCAATAATCGCATGCCCTCTCGGTCCACGTCTGCAAAATACAGCTCCATCTGAAGCTGATTTAGTGAATCCTAACTTGAGAAATTCACCACTCAGACGTTTGTACCATTCCCTTCCAGACTGTTTGAGGCCGTAAAGTGCTTTCTTCAGCAGGAGGACATCATCTTTGTCTCCGGTCTCATATCCATACGGCTGTCTCATGTAAATAGGTTCTGGCAGTGTAGCATTCAAATACGCACTGTCCACATCCATTTGGTGAATAGGCCAGTTGTTCCTGGCAGCAATGGCACATATAATCCGTAAGGAAGTCATCCGAGCAACAGGTGCATAGGTTTCATTGTAGTCGACTCCAAAACTTTGTGTAAAGCCTTGGGCGACCATCCTCGATCTAGGTGTAATGGGTTCACCTTCTGGATTGTGTTTCCAGAGGAATACCCATCTATTTCCGACAATATTTGCCCCAGGAGGTGGTTTAACCACTTCCCATACACCTTTGTCGAGTAGCACCTTATACTCTTTATCCATCGATGCTTTCCACATAGGATCATTTAAGGCTTCATCTGCATTGCTAGGCTCGGTCTGATTCAAATCCGGCAGCACATTATCTTTGTTTTGATCGGAGGTCGAAAGTGTACTGATGGCAAGGTTATAATCACTGATGCCGTCAGTGACAGAGGATAAATCTTGTTCGAATAATTTGTCTTGATGGTCCTCAATGTCCTCGTAAGCTAGTGTAGTGATATCTGCACCAGCATGTCTCTTAGCTTGAGATCTTGTTACGGGACCACTTGGGGCCGGCTGCACCTGCTGCTGACGGATCCTCTCGCTTCTCCTTGTTGGAGCAGCTTCTTGAGGTCTAACATCAACAGTCTGACTGGGTTGCAGCTCTTTCAGACGTTCCCCTGGTTCATCATCATCAATTTCCTCGATCTTTGCCTCCTCGCTGACTAAGCGACTAGGCATAGGTGCTGGCGCCGAAATGGCCTGTACCATTTTTCTGGACGTAGGTAGCTGTGACTCTTCAATAGAAATGATTGGAGCTTTGCCCCCCTTCATCTCTGAGTCAAATATAACATTCCGCTCGACAGAAACCTTCTGAGAGTCAGGCCAGTAAATGCAATGACCATGGCTCTGTCCAGAGATTCCTATCCACCGAGCTCTTTTGGCACGGGCTGCTAGTTTGTTTCCCTCTTTGACTTTAACGTAGACTTCAATTCCCCACACGTGTATGTCTTTCAGGTTCGGTTTCTCGTGATGGATCATTTCAAAAGGGGTTTTGTCTGGCAAAGCTCTTGTGTGTGTCCGATTCCTAAGATAGTTGGCATGCAAAATTGCATGCCCCCATAGAGTCTTAGGAAGACTTGATTCCAATAGCATGGCACGAGCTCTTTCAACTAGAGTTCGGTTTAGACGTTCAGCAACACCATTCGACTCTGGGGTGTCGTGTACGGTTAACCGATGCTTCGTGCCTTGCTTGGCCAAATGCTGTTTGAATTCTGAGCTTGTATATTCGCCCCCTCTGTCGGAAACAAGTGCTTTAATGTGCACATTCCTCTGTCGAAGCATCAAGGCCTCGTCAAGTTTGTATTTTGAAAATGCTTCTGATTTGTTTGCCATCAAATAGATAACCGATTCCCTTGAGTAGTCGTCGATGAAAGACACATAATAGAATTTCTTGTCAATTGTAGAGTGTCTCGCTGGTCCCCAGACATCAGAATAAATTCTGTCACCGAATTTTGATGATCGGCTTCTGGGTTCCTGAGGAAGTGATTTGCGTGCAATCTTCGCCTGAATGCACGCATCGCAAACAACCTTGTCACCTTTTGAGCTCAATTCAATGCCTAATATCATGCCACGGTTGAGCAAATGCTGTAGGGACTTTTGTGAAATGTGCCCCATTTTCTGATGTATCTCCATGGCTGATGCGCATACATGCGCTTCGGCACTTGTGTGTTGTAAATCAAATCGATATAAGCCATTCAGCTTCGGTGCTTGCATCAATATCCTGCCTTTACGATTGGATATTGTGCATTTCTGATCAGCTATTTGTGTGTTATAGCCTGCATCATCGCACCGGCCAATCGAGATGAGGGTAACAGCCATTTTGGGCGCGTAGAACGTATCCTTCAATGTAATGTTCACAGTCTTATCTCCAACCTTGTTAGATAGCATGAGTGAGCCTGAACCAAAGGCATCAAAAGTGCCTTTGTTGGCTGCACGAATTGTGCGCGGCTGTGAGAATGGACTGTAATCCCTCAATAAATTCTTGTGAGGGGTCATATGTGCGGTCGTTCCAGTGTCGAGAATAACAACAGTGTCCAGAGATAAACTACTCAAATTAGAGCAGTCGAAGTTGGCGAAAGCGGCTGGACTGCCACTCTCATCCTCCTCAGAGGACACTTCTTCGGCAACATTCGCCTTGGCTTTGCCCTTCTTCTTTTTGGCTTTCGCTTTCTTCTTCTGACGTGGCCCCTGGCCTTCTTTACCACCTCCTTTAGCCCAGCAACTCTCTATAGCATGTCCAGGCTTGTGGCAATTAGTGCATGCAGGCACCTTCGGGTCTTTCCGGCCCTTCTGCCCTTTCGTAGATGAACCAATAAATGCCTGCTCTTCTTGTGAAATATTGAGGGTCTTTCTCCTGTCGTATTGAGCCTTTAGTACTCTGATAATATCATCAGGCACTAAGGGCATTCCACATTCTTCGAGCGACGTGGTAAGGGCATTCATAACTGCCTCATAGGAGGGTGGAAGTGATGCAAGGATAATGTCGGTGAACTCTCCTTCAGAAATTCTGGCTCCCATCTCATTGAGACGAGCATAGAGGTCTTGGGCCTTGTCCAAGTGATCTCTCAAGTCTCCATCCTCAGGACACCTCATACTGCGAAGCTGTCTCTGTAGGTTGGTGAGAACCATCTTGGGCTTTTTGGTCATCTCATTGACCAATGCATCCCAGACTTCTTTTGCTGTATGTCTCTTCTGTAGCATCAGGGCTAGTGACTCTGACACTGAGACGATTATTTGGGTTTTGGCCTGTCCTTCTCTGGCAAGATACTTCTCCAGCTTCTCCTCAGCCTTCTCAATCTGAGTTTCCTCAGCTTCTGTGAGAATATGGCCTGGGGGCATGACTGGAGGATCAGGAGGTCGAATGGCTCTCCCTTCTATATGCCTGAGTAGATTTTTGGACTCAAAATAACTTGTGAGAGTAGCTCGCCACAGAGGCCAATTACTTCCATCTGTTGCAAGCTTCTCCACACCCAAAAGCTTCTGCGAAGTGTCTGCGGGGCCCATAACCCTTGTTAGCAACTAGGGGGGCTATGGCAGGGAAGGTTCGGTAGAGTTCTAGAATCAAATATACTCTCTCAGTGAATTTATTGTCACTGATGTATTAATACAATACCTAGAATCAAATATACTACATGATTTTCAGTCAACATGCTATGTAAATATGAAGAATACTACTCGCCTCTCTCAGTGAATTTATTGTCACTGAGAGAGGAGTGTAATCCTGTCTCAGAAGGCATATACTTGCACCCGGCCCTTTAGCGCCCAAGGGCTCGCGCGTCGAAGTCATTTCAAACTCCGCTGGGTGCAGCCGCCTGTGAAAGTAGAAATAACAGAATGAAATGGAGAGATAGAGAGTGACTGGAAAATTTCGAAAATAAGCAGAGAAATGGATGCATGGTACAAGAACAATGTGAGAAACAATTGGAAACACCACACAATAAATTGAACATATTATGCTTGATTTTGGTGCAGGAGCATAAATGCACCCAACAGGCGAGGTGTTGGGAAGCTGTGGGTAAACCTTGGGCAAGAGGTTTGGGGACTCAGAAATGTACAGAGAAGCCGGAGGAAGGAGGGGAGCTCGTGATAAGTTATTTTTTCATTTATCTTTTCTATGATTGACTTTGGGTTTTTTAGGATAATCTTTGCAATGCCTGTATAAGGTGCGGTAACGCATGTGTAGTCAGGAACAAAATTGCATGCTGAGCCTTCAACAACCGAAAGGTTTGCTGCTCGTTCCTAGACAGAAAGTGGAAGTGTCTGAACGAGGACAGTGACAAGCCATCAGTGAAGAAGGTGAGGACAGATAAGTCCAAGCTGAGCTCAGCTCACAAGGAGCGAGAGCCAAGCAGGGAGGCTTTGGGATCAGGCAGGAAGTCCAAACCGACATACGAGGGAGTGGCTGACAAGCCACCGGGTCTGATGGTCGGGCAGCTCCTTCAGGAGCAGAATGAGCTGCTCAGGTCCCTTGTTGACATTAGGAAGGGGGTTCTGAATATGGCGTACACAAATAGCCAGCAGAACTCAAGGATCATTTGGTTCATGTCACAGTGGGTGAAGGCAGCAGGACAAGCCGGGAAGTGGGGTTCTGCATTTGGGTTGGGGTTAGGTCTCGGGGCCTCTGCATCAGAATTGGAATCATGCTTGGAACCAGAATCTTTGCCACCTCCACCTCCATCATCAGGATCACTAGGTTCCAGGGGCTCAGCATGGGGTTCATGTTAGAATAAGTAAGATGGATGAATAAGAATGTGAGAGAATGTATTTGTATCATTTGTCCTGTAAGCTCGTTGGGGCAAGCGGATGGATACATACATGAAATGTAAGGATTTATATATGTTCTCAGAACAATAAGACAGTAGAAACAAAGAGAAAAAGGAGAACAAAAGGGCTTGACAATGCAAACCTCTTGGATTACATAAGCGGAACGAACGCGTAATCAGCTTGTTAGAATTCCAACAGTTCATTGGGAACCTCACTGATGTGCCCTTGGCAAGCACCAGTGGTTTGCTGCTGGGGTGTGGGAAAAACTGACAGGGTTGGCATACCAGTGATGGAACAGGGGGGTTTCCGGGATGCTTGAAGCACCTTGTGCACACCGAGCTTCAATTGTTGGCATTATGCAGCTACCTTTGGCACAGGTGTAAGAATGGGGGATTGGCATTCTGAACAACTGAGTGTGGAGAGTTCAGATATACTGTTAAGACTGTATGTCGTACTGAGACTTGGCTCTAAACAAGAGCCAAGCCAAGGTTCAGAACTGACGGCTTGGCTTCGACTTCATAGGTTGCGCCCATTCAGTGTTCCGCCCTAATTTTGGGAACAGGGTTCGGCCTTATGCCAAGGATTGGAACTGACATCAGACAGGAGAGCTTAGTGTAAAAGGAGCTAAGTCGATATCTGGGTTATATAGTAAAGCAGGATGCAGGGCAGGGACATCGATGACTGTAACTAGCAGACAAGGGGAACAAAGGGACAAATATATGGGGAACCTAAGAAGGGGAGTCAGGGGTGATGGACAAGTATAAAGGGAAACCAAGGAAAGCTGAGCAAACCCCAGGTTTCCTGAGCAAGTACCAAAGCCGAGGCTTTGGAACTGGACTCAGGAACAGATCATAGTGTAAGGTAAAGATTAAGATATGGGGAACCATCACATGGTTCCCACGCAAGATCTATACAGTGGGTCCACAAGGACACACAACCATTAGCCAATGATACCAGTAGTGCACATTGCCTTATGGCCAGTGTGAGTAAATAAGGTATTTACAAATGGTGTGCGGAGTCAGGGGCAGGATGTCAAACAGGTGGGCCATAGACATGACAAAGACCATGAGGATGGAGGAGGAGGCAGAGGCAGAGACATAGACCTGGACCATGTAGAAGGGGACAGAGCAGGCTCAGGAGAAGGGGAGGGAACAAGGGTGGTGTAAGGAGCAGAAGCAGAAGTAGACAGATAAGAGGCAGTGAAAGATGAAGGAGCAGACAAGGCAGGCACAGAGTTATACGCAAGAGCAGAAGATGGAATGCAAGTAGACAATGAAGCAGATGATGAAAGGACGGACACAGCTGAGGACATAGCAGGGCAAGCAGATGGGACTGAGGCATGGGAGTGGGTACAGACACAGATGAACAAGTGGGGTGGGGAGCATATTTATATGAAGATGCAGAAGCAGAAGCAGAAGCAGAAGCAGAAGCAGAAGCAGAAGCAGAAGCAGGATCAGAAGCAGAAGCAGAAGTAGGCACAGGCACATAAGGTGTAGAAGGTGTGGGAACAGAAGACACAGCTGTTGATGTTTTCGGATTTGTGAGCAGTGTCAAGTGACTGCAATACCAAATGCAATGCATAGCTTACAAATATGCAGTATTTTGTTTGTATTTACTCATCAATTTGTAACTCACCACAACACCCAGTTGGTGCTGTCCCCTTCTTCTATGTCCCCTCTCCCCAAAATTCCAACACACATGGATCAAAACTCTGCCTAGGCTCCTGGTGGGGGTGTGACCGAAAAAGGGCCATGCCTCCACGCAGGGCCTCAACGTGGCCTGGGGTGAACATTGCGGATCATATCTGTAATGGCCAACCTGCGAAACACTTAGAAACTACACCCACAGGGACCAAAAAGTGAGCCCGCCGGGTGAAGGGAGCCTGAAGAGTGTCACCATAGAGTGCCCAGATCTCAGGCGATCTAAAGAACGAGACTTCATAAGGGACAGTATAAAGAGCCTGTTGAAGTCACCATAAAAACAAGGCCCCCGCTGGCAGGCATCGGGGTGATCAAAGCAGATATGCACCGGATTGCCCTGATAAAGCCAAGAGCTAAAACTAAGTGAAATACACAAATGACCTGACAGGTCACTACATGCTTGATGCTCATGCCGACAAGATCAGACATTTTGAGCTAGGGACTTGATCCCAGCAAGAAACAGCCTAAGAAAGTTAATACTGTAAATAGTAAACACATAATGAAATAAACAGATTTCTTCACTACCTGGGGGGGCCTGTTATTCTTTTAAGTGTTCACACAAAGACATTAAAACATAACAGAAGAAGAGATCAGAAAACATGGACAAAATAGACGTGAGTGTTCCCCAGCACCACAAAAGAAATGTAACTAATAAAAAGTGGAAAACAGTTGCACACCTCGAAAGGTAAAAAGCGCCCAAGCTCAGTCATCAATATCCTAGAGGTACAAACACCCAAACATCCCAAGCATGACGGCCCTAAAAAGCCGCCCTGGCTCAAAAAATCTAGCTCAAGCATTGTGACAACTCCTAGCTCCACCACAGACATGGACATGGAATCTGACATCACCAAAACACAAAATACCACTCTGCTCCTACAGAAGAAGCAGCGACCCACCATCCAGACATCAGCCTTGGATTGGCAAGGCATGCCAACGTTGCACCCCCCTGAGAATAAAGGGAAGGGCCATGCCAAAGCAGCGCCAGAAGTGTGGGAAGCTCACATCCCAGCAGACATCATCGGAAATGATCAAATATGCCCTGATGGGATCTACGAGCACATGGGCAAGATAATGATGGCAGATGAAGAACGAGGCAACAGGTTGTGGGAGATGTCCCACAGGCTTTGCCTAGCCACAGTATATGGCGCAAGAACCCTGGGACCCCTGGCCTTACAGAAAGGGGTAACAGGCAAAATATGTTGTAAAACCGGTCATACTTGACCGATCACCGATCCCCCTTTGCGCATTGTTCTCCTTGCGCAGTCTCCGCAGTTTCCCTTTTGTTTAGCTCCTTATTGTCTTATCCTATTGTCCCCATTCCCATTTTAGAGTACAAAAGGAACTATAGAGTATAAGTAGTGTACGCTTGCTCGACGACCTCTCAGCTTACACTGAAGTCGTCCTAGTATCTATCTAGACTACTGCGCCAACAAAATACAGAGGGCGGTTACAGGGCTTCTAGCTGAGGAATGTCCGGACATAGTCATCCGAGAGGGTGATCTGGTATCGGTGGAGGAGCTCAATGTGCCAGCCCACTTTTCCAAAAGTGGAATGTATAAAGACCCAAGAGGGACGGAAAGAACTGGAGAGGCAGAAAGAGCCTCGAGAGTATGGGCGCTGGTGACTCTGCCAGAGGGAACACCCATAAGTTATAACCTTTTTGAAAACAGACTCTTCTGTGTACGAGGGGAGTACCCCAAGGAGGCAAGCTTGCTGGTCCCCTTGCCATGGGAGCTACCAGAAGAACAGTGGTTCAGAATAGGAAGAACTCCTACAACAACTCGAGAGGCAGACGTCCGCCAAGCAATAGACACCTATGTCAGTCTCTGAACATTAGGAGACCCGACTGTCCAGAAAACTGCTGATAAAGGTGGCCAGATAGTCTGGAACATCAGACTAACCTTCAAGCGAAAGGAGGTCACGAGAGATGACGGCAGCAAAGATGTCGTCATTGATACATTAGGGAAGTCGGACAGACAGTGGAGAGTGGGACGGGACCAATGGCTGATTTGGCCAGGAACTCACTGCACTGGCTGCCATGGAGTTGGATACATAGAAAACAAGTGCCCCTCCAACAATCTTTTGTATACATCACAAACCACACTCTGTGAACTAAGTCCTGAAAGAAAAAATCAAGACAAGAAAATCAAGGCGGGAGTGTAAGAACCCAATGACAATAACCAGCAAGTAAGTCAACAACGCTGAACACAACAAAAAGAACAGCAACAGGGACAACAAAGACGCCCACGACAACAAGAACACCCAAAGAGATGAACAAGCTTCTCACTGGGATCAAAACAAGACAGTGTCGGTTGACGGCTTTAAAAAAATAATAATTAAAGCTAGAATCACACTGTAGACAGAAGAAGCCTAAGTAGAGCGGGAGGCCTGTATCTAAACCTCGGACATCTCACCCTGCCGCAAGGCAAACCTGCTGTCGTGTAAGCCTCCACCACAGCAGAGCTTGACACGTGGCCTGGCATGTCACGAAAATAGCTATAAAACATAACCGCCACTAACACATTTACAAATGAAATTATAAAACACACTTTGGTTGATTGTACCGGTCATGGCTCTGAATTATCTGGCACCTTGCTCTCGAAAGACCTACCTGGCACCCTTGGTGGGTGCTTTAGGGTGATGCAAGATCAGACGGGAGGTCCTTCGTCCAAGCAATCGGAGAAGTCACCAGTTCTGAGAAAGAAGGACCGTCCGTCAATGAAAAAAGTGAAAGCTCAGCCCTAAAAAATAAAGGCCTGATAGAAAAAAGAGTAACCACCAAAAACAAGGTCACTCAAAACATGACTTGAAGGCGAGTCAAAAAGTGCGAAAAAGTGACGCCTGCTCAATAAACCCAACCCAGAGAAGGGGAGGGACCAATAAAGAAAAGACAAGGGGTTGAGGCAACGTCAGCTAGAAGATTACTTCCAGGCCAGGAGCCCAGCCACTGCACAAAACACCCAGCCTCCAACACAAGGAGAGCCGGATGGAGAAGAAAGACCGGAGCAAACTCCCCCCACATGAAATCAAACAAATGAACAACCTGGGGAGAACCCCTTCCTAGAACTAAACGTAGAAGAACTGATGACCTCCAAAGAAGAGGGCGGAACAGGTGAAGACAACCACCCATGGCTGAAACAAAGAATGAAAGACAGACAAGCCAAAGTGGGAAAGAAAAGGGGTATAACCATAGAGAACTAATAGCAACCACAAGTCAAAGTGGAATGCCATCGCAAGAATAATGAGGCTGAAAGGAATCGCGGTACTAGTGGTCCAAGAAGCCAGAATGAAAACAAACAAGGCAGAAGAAGCCTCAAGAGCAAACCCAGGAATCTTGTTCCTAGTCAATGGAGAACACTCCAACAAACTAGGGACGCTGTTCGCTGTAAACCTGGCAAAGATAAACCCTGAAGAGGCTGAAGTCATTATAGACCACAAACCACTGGTGCCAAATAGGGCCCAGATACTAAAGTTAAAGTGGCGAGACAACCAACAGCTGAACCTGCTGAAAATCTACGGGGGATGGTTGTAACTGTCATATATATGTATATATAACTTAGCTCATCTATATTTCATAAAATATATCACAACTGGGGCAGTTGCCAGCACCTGTAAGGCATGCTTAATCCTAGCCCCAAAGTTCTTTCTCACAGTCTGCTACTCCCCCAGGAAAGGGTGTATGCCCCATTGTCTAAACATCATAGTTACATATCTTTGTACTATACATGCATATTATTTTAAACATACCTTCTAATCAGATCTCTCAACCATATATAATAATATAGTACAGGTATTGTCCATATTTGCTTCTATATTCTGTGATTGTACATCTAACATGTTTCATATATACTTCAAACATGTACTCATATGGTCCATACTTGCCTCTACATTCTATCATCGTACATGTAACAAGCTTCATATATACTTTTAATATATAGTCATCCAAATCCTATCTGAAATTGCTCTGTTATCTGAATACACACCATGCTTTAGCACATACAACCATATTTTTAAAATATCAGAACATTCAAAAAAATTTAGGATATCCACAATATACAAGTTGCTCAAAATGATGGACTATGAATTTGGTTAGGGTTGATATTTTAAAAGATATCTAATATATCCTAGAAGAATGTACATTGTTGTCAATGTGAACATCCTCCTATGCCCCGAACGACACCAAAGAGAAAATAGGCTTCTTTGAAACAATAAAGAGGTATCTGAACAAGAACAGAAAGGAAGCAATCTGCCTGTTGGGGGACTTCAACTGTGTTGAAAAAGACATAGACAGGAGCCTGGCCCACAAAGACAGAGAAATAGTCACCGAAGCCTTGAAAGGGGTGACACGAACGAGAAAACTGAAGACATCTGGAGGCTATTAAACAAGAATGAGCTCGCCTTCACATTCAGGCAGAAAGGGTCAAGCTCGTTGGCCAGAATAGGCAGAATATATATGACAGACAATATGGTGGAACTGACATACAACACCATGATAGCGTCAAACTTTGAAATAAGTGATCACAGCCTGATAACAGGAAAAATAATGGCCAATAATCTCCTGTACAGCAGAGAAGGCATGTGGAAATTAGATGAACAAACACTAAACGCAAAAGACTTTCAAAGAGAGTCGAAAAGCTGCTAGGTGCTTTGGAACCCTTCAAGACTTTGGTGTTATTGCTAACAGCATCTACTTCGCAATTGTCGGAGACCTCTTTCCGAACGACCAGGCTCAGATCCACTGGGCATTGTCCTTGTTCAAGTCGGACCGCGCAGCCCGTTTTGCAAACAAGGTGATCCGACATGAAGCGAAGGGCAAGGGGAACTACTTCCGGGACTGGGACGCCTTCGAGAAAACATTTTCCAACCAGTTCTGCCCGAAAAACGAGCAGCTCACAGCCCTTACGAAGCTCGAGGGGACAAGCTGGTACCAGGCCAAGGATCTGGTCGATGACTACATCGATCGCTTCCAGGAGCTCATTGACCTTGCGGAGTATGACGACGACAAGAGAATCGTCATCAAATTCCGACGAGGGCTTGATCCGACACTCCAGAACCAAGTTGCGCTGCTTGGGGATGGAGCTCTGGATTTCGATGACCCAGAAGGGTGGTACCAAGCTGCGCGGAGGGTGTCCCAAAACAGGGAAGCAAACGAGGCCTTTGTGGAGACAAACCGGAACATGACACGCAGTTCCGCTCGTCCTACTCCACCTGTGCCAAAACCCGGAAGTGCATTCATTCCCACATGGAAAATATTTCCGATGGTTGTCCCACCTGCTCCTATTAGGAACCCTAGCCCCCTCCCTCGAAGAGTGACCCTGCCCCGATGGATGTTGACCACATGCGCGGAAAAGGCCACGGAACCATCACCTGCTTCCGATGCCGACAACCAGGCCACTATGCCCGCGAGTGCCCCCAAGCCTTTGACATCCAGCTTATGACCACAGAGGAGAAACTTGAGCTCCTTCCAGAGTTCCTCGCACTCGCAGACATAAGCGGAGTGCCCACTGCGGAAGGAATTTCCAAAAATGCGGAACATGGTGCATCGGAAGTGGAAGATGCGTCGGATTTTGTGACGCGCAGCAGGTGAGATGTGTGCCCCTGCTGCCTGTACATAACCGGTTTGCCTGTCTTGAAGTAGAGAATGAAAAGCCCCCACACCCCTCACTTCATACAGACCCACCGGATAAAGTCACACAAAAACCAAAACCGACACCCCATCCATCCCGCATCTGCCCTTGGGAGAGACGCCTCCCGAAGCGCTATGTTGTTGCTGCCACCCCTGGCCCCAAGTCACTAGTCATTAAGGTGGAGATCCAGACGACAGATACGGCGGAAGTCAAATCCGGACCCGCCCTTGTCGATTGTGGGGCCACTGGTCAGTTTATAGACCGGGACTATGTGGAACGGAACCGACTGACCACGTGGAAGTTGCAACGTGCAATCCCGGTGTTCAATGTGGATGGAAGCCCCAATGAGGCAGGGTCCATCACGGAGATAGTAGACACAATTCTCCACTACGATGGACACTCAGAACGTTTCCTTTGCAGTCACCAGCCTGGGGAAGCAAGACATCATCCTCAGGTTTACCTGGCTTCAGGAGCACAACCCGGAGATCAATTGGCAGACTCGGAAGGTACTGATGAGTAGATGCCCAGCCAAGTGCCACATATGCCGGTCGGAAGTGGGGAAGGAGCGCCAGGAGCAGCAGAAGACCGAACGGCTCATACAGACATGTCGTTCTGGCCCCCATCCACTGCTTGCAGAAGAAGACTCGGAAGCGGAATTTGAACCGGATCCTGTTGGGTGCATTTATGCTCCTGCACCAAAATCAAGCATAATATATTCGATTTATTGTATGGTGTTTCAATCCTTTCTCACATTGTTCTTGTACCATGCATCTATTTCTCTGATTATTTTCGAAATTTTCCAGTCACTCCTTATCTCTCCATTCCACTTTGATATTTCTATTTTCACAGGCGGCTGCACCCAGCGGAGTTTGAAATGACTTCGACACGCGAGCCCATGGGCGCTAAAGGGCCGGGTGCACGTATATGCCTTCTGAGACAGGATAGTGCTCCTCTCTCAGTGACAATAAATTCACTGAGAGAGGCGAGTAGTATCTTTCATATTTACATAGCATGTTGACTGAAAATCATGTAGTGTATTTGATTCTAGGTACTGTATTAATATCTCAGTGACAATAAATTCACTGAGAGAGTGTATTTGATTCTAGCTTTCTAGGAACTCTACCGAAACTTCCCTGCCATAACCTCAAGCTGCTAACAGATCCCACTTCCAATTCCAATTCCAATTCCGACTCAGACGTCATCCGACTCAGCCCAGAAGAGACTCTGGCAGAGGGGGAGCGCTTGCTGTACGTAAACCTTCCACCGGAAGCGGAACACATCCGTGCCACCGGAAACATTTCGCAACACCTTGCTGAAGCCTCCAAGAAGCATGATAAAGCGGAGGTGGAAATTCCGGAGTACCTGCGGGAGTTCGAGGATGTCTTTGCCAAGGAGTCATTTGACCTGCCTCCACGAAAGCTGTGGGACCATGCCATCGAGTTGGAGCCTGGGTCAAAGCCCACCAACTGCAAGGTCTACCTGCTGTCGCCCAAGGAGCAGGTAGAGCTCGATGCATTCCTTGGGGAAAACCTCCGTACAGGGAGGATCCGCCCCTCCAAGTCACCCATGGCATCTCCGGTGTTCTTCATCAAGAAGAAGGACGGCTCGCTCAGACTTGTGCAGGATTACCGGGCCTTGAATGCGATCATGATCAAGAACCGGTACCCCATTCCACTCATTTCCGAACTAATCACACAACTCCACCGGGCAAGGTACTTCACTAAGCTGGATGTCCGCTGGGGCTTCAATAATGTTCAGATCCAGGAGGGAGATGAGTGGAAGGCCGCATTCCGCACCAACCGAGGACTCTTTGAGCCACAGGTCATGTTCTTCGGCCTCACCAACAGTCCCGCCACATTCCAGACGATGATGAATGACATTTTCCGTGACATGATAGCAGAAGGGGTGTCTGCGTCTACCTCGATGACATCCTCATCTTCACAAAAACAATGTCGGAACATCGGGAAGTCGTGCGGAGAGTGCTGGAACGGCTCCGGGAATACAACCTGTGTCTCAAGCTGGAAAAGTGCGAATTTGAGCGGACGCGGATAGAGTATCTTGGGGTGATTGTTTCGGAAGGAAAGGTGGAAATGGACCCAGTCAAAGTTTCCGGTGTATCGGATTGGCCTGTGCCGCGGAACAAGAAAGAGGTCCAGTCCTTCATTGGGTTTGTCAATTTCTACCAGCGGTTCATCAAGGACTTCTCCTGCCATGCTTATGCCCTCTTCGACCTCACCAAGAAGGAGGTTGGATGGCAGTGGGGAGAGCCGGAACAGGCCTCCTTTGACAAACTCAAAGAGCTGATCACTTCCGCCCCAATCCTGATCTTTCCCGATGACTCTCGCCCTTATCGAGTCGAGGCAGATTCTTCCGACACAGCTACCGGAGCGGTCTTGTCACAACAGTCATCAGAAGATGATGGGGGATGGCATCCGATTGCCTTCTTCTCTAAAAGCCTTAGTCCGGTCAAGCGGAATGATGAGATCCACAACAAGGAGATGCTGGCAATCATCCAAGCACTGGAGGAGTGGCGACACTTCCTCGAGGGTGCTCTATGCCCGTTTGAGATCTGGACAGACCACAAGAACCTTGAGTATTTCCGCACATCTAAGAAGTTGAACCAACGACAAGCATGGTGGTCCCTACACCTGTCCCAGTTCGACTTCATGCTCCACCACCACCCCAGCCGCACCATGGGCAAGCCCGATGCCCTATCCCGCCATGCGGATCATGGAAGCGGAAGTGGAGACAACACGGATATGACACTGCTCCGCCCTAGTCTCTTTGCAATCTGCACCCTAGAGGGAGTTACTGCAGTTGGGGCTGAAGTGGAAACGCTCCGGGACATCCGGAGGCAGTACCGGAATAGAGAGAAGGAGGAGTCGGTGGTGAAGGCGGTGGAGGAACTTCGGAAAGGGCACTCACGGTCTGTATGGGCAGCGGAATGGTCGAAACGTGATGGACTGCTCCACTTCAGAGGCAAGGTCTATGTTCCAGGTGGGGCGGACCTCCGCCACCGCATCGTGTCCCAGCACCATGACACACGGGTCGCTGGGCATGCTGGCAGGTGGAAGACGCTGGAGTTAGTGGCTCGGAATTACTGGTGGCCTCAGATGTCCCGCTACATTGGACAGTACGTGAAGACATGTGACCTTTGTCTCCGAACCAAAGCACAACGACATCCGCCCGTCGGAGAACTTGTTCCGCTCCCGATTCCCGAATCCCGCTGGGACACCATCAATGTCGACTTCATCGTTGAACTCCCAGAGTCTCATGGCTACGACGCGATCATGAACGTCGTGGATTCAGTAAGCAAGGTGTCCCACTTCATTCCGATGCACACGACGATCACAGCCCTCGGAGCGGCCCACCTGTTCCTTGCACATGTCTGGAAGTTGCATGGGCTCCCGAAGCAAGTTGTTTCCGACCGAGGTCCGCAGTTTGTCGTGGAACTGACTGGGGAGCTCTACCGCCTGCTCGGCATAAAGCTGGCTACCACCACAGCATACCATCCGCAGGGTGATGGACAGACGGAACGGGTCAATCAGGAGTTGGAGCAATATCTCCGCCTCTTTGTCAATGAGAGGCAGGATGACTGGGATGAGTTACTTCCACTGGCAGAATTCCAATACAACAACCATGTACATTCCGCCACACAACAGACTCCCTTCATGCTTGACTCCGGATGACACCCACGGATGGACTTCGAACCACGCCAGGCTGAGTCCCGACTCGAGACGGTCAATGAGTTCCGAGGCCGCATGGACTCCACCCTTTCGGAAGCCAAGTCGGCCCTTGCGAAGGCCAAGGATGACATGGCAAGGTACTACAACCAACCCCGGGTTCCTGCCCCGGAGTACCAAGTTGGAGACAAGGTGTATCTAGATGCAAGTGACATCCGCACCACACGCCCTGCGCAGAAGCTTGCCCACCGCTACCTTGGGCCCTTCACAGTGATGCAGAGGGTTGGACGGAATGCATACCGCCTCCGACTTCCGATGTCCATGTCCCACCTCCACCCCGTCTTCAACGTGGTGAAGTTACTCCCTACGCTTGAGGACCCAATTCCAGGTCGGAAGGCTCGTCTGCCACCTCCGCCAGAAATTGTAGATGGGGAAGAGCACTATGTGGTGGAACGGATCCTGGACAGCCGGTTTGTGCGAGGACGACTCCAATTCCTTGTGAAATGGGAAGGGTATGGGTATGAGGAGAATTCGTGGGTCCCGGAGCAAGATGTTTCCGCTCCAGACAAACTCCGTGAGTTCTATAGGACACACCCCAGTGCCCCTCGCCGAATCCGCTCGCTGGCATTTCAATCCCTCGTGTCCCATGCTTCGAGGACGCAGCACGCTAGAGGGGGGGTGATGTCAGGGGACACCCTGTTTTCCATTTCCAGTTCCGACACCACACCCAGTTCCCACTCCATTTCCGACTCCGCTTCCAGTTCCGATTCCATCTCCGCCTCCGCTTTCGGAAATGATTCCGCTTCTGGGAGAACTTCCACCAGTTCTGTTCGCCTTGCCAGTTCCACTCCAATTTCCGACTTCCACTCTCGGAACAGTGTCGGAAATCAAGCGACTCGCATAATAGGTGGCATCAAGGGTCGATCAAGGGTCAGGGAGGTCAAGAGGATGCAGGGTTGATGGCGGGTGCCAAGTGTTGTCCCTGGCTGCGCAGCGTAGTATAATACGGGCTCGCTGACATTGGGGGTCCTTAGACTTTTCTCTTTGGATTTCCCCTTGTCAGTTGTGTGGTAGTGTGATCTCCACAACCAGCCAGGGTTGCCCTTACAGAGAGCCCATGAGAACCCTCGGGTCATGGGTCAGAAACAAGGTCTCCATAAAAGATAAATGGAAAGACATAATAGACAAGCAGAAAGCAATAATGGACACATGGGGAAAAAGTCACCCCTCCCTAAGAGGAAAGGAACTAATACTAAAAGCACTGGTCATGTCAAGGAGCTGGTTCTTAGCAACAGTAAATGGTATGCCCAAGGACATAGAAAAAGAAATGACCAAGAACATGAAAAGCTTCCCATGGAGGATGTTTATAAATGTCATATATATGTATATATAGCTTAGCTAATCTATATTTCATAAAATATATCACAATTGAGACAGTTGCCAGCATCTGTAAGACATGCTTAATCCTAGCCCTAAATTTCTTTCTCACAGTCTGCAGCTCCCCAGGAAAGAGTGTATCCCCCATTGTCTAAACATCAATAGTTACATATCTTTGTACTATACATGCATATTATTTTAAACATACCTTCTAATCAGATCTCTCAACCATATATAATAATATAGTACAGGTATTGTCCATACTTGCCTTTACATTCTATCATCATACATATAACAAGCTTCATATATACTTTTAATATATAGTCATCCAAATCCTATCTGAAATTGCTCTGTTATCTGAATACACACCATGCTTTAGCACATACAACCATATTTTTGAAATATCAGAACATTCAAAAAAATTTAGGATGTCCACAATATACAAGTTGCTCAAAATGATAGACTATGAATTTGGTTAGGGTTGATATTTTAAAAGATATCTAATATATCCTAGAAGAATGTACATTGTTGTCAATGTGAACATCCTCCTATGGGATGGGAACAAAAGAGGGCTAATGGAGCTAAAAGCTGCCACGGCCAATCGAGAAGACGGAGGCCTTGGCATCCCAGACATAAAAGCAAGGGTCACCGCAATACATATAATGTGGCTACAAAAATACCTAGCCATGCCAGAAAAACGCCCCGACTGGGCATGGATAGCAGGCAGACTGTTACATATCGATATTTCTGCAAGTTGGAACTGGAAAGGACAACGGTTTCAACTTATATGTTGCGCCCCCAATGAACTATTGTCCTAAAGATTTCATATCGCGAGTCGGAAGCTGGAATGTATCGAACTAAAGATAAGTCGGAACTTGAGTCGGAAACAGAGTCGGAAGATGGAAGGCAGAAGGTGGAGGGTCAGAGGTCTTGCAAAACTCGCTGTGCTAAGAACAGGAGATCGAGCGAAGGAAATCATGTATTGAAGGTGATTATCTGATTGCAGAATAACAGACATACATGAGAGGCTGTTAAACAAAGAGCTGAGACAACATGTAATAGGGTAGTACTAAGCAAATTCCGGAGGGAGTGGAAGTTGGATAGACATACGGGGTAACTAACTAATTGGGAACAAGGGGACTACAAGGGGGGTTCAGGGTAGGGTAAAACAATGGCAAAAGAACAAGGGGTCGGAAAACATATCTGACAACGAAACTACCAGGAGGGCCAGACATATGGTCTTGCTGCGCTGAGAGGTGGGTCTGGTGGGTCCCAGTAATAGAGTCAAAAGAACAAGGGAATAAAACAACAGGCGGAATATCGGAACTATCGGAGGGTTGGAATGTGAGCGGAACTGAGTGTCAGAAGTTGGAACTGCATGGTCATAGCACAGACTCATAGTCAAAGACATCAACCCCAAAGCAGTCCCGAAGGTAGACGCCGAGTGGAGGATAAGCTGGTTGAAGCAAATGTGGAGGACCAAGCAAGGGTTACACTCCAGCCTGCCAACATCACTGAAAGAGATCCTAAAGACCGCAGAGATATACAATGTCAGGATACAGCCAGAAAGACAGATAAGGGCCTAAAAGAAAAAATGGTGGTCTGGCACAACGTTGTCAAGCCGGGCTACAACCACAAATGGAACAAAAAAGCATCAAAGTGCCTGAGGAAAAACCATGACATAGTCACGATAAAAGACCTGCTAAGGGCAAAAAAGAGGGGAGATAACCCCAGACAAGAAATGCGAAGACCACCGCTCCTGCATAAAGATGGCAAAGAACCTATACAAAGGTTACCCAGAGAATGGGACCCTGAAAAAGAAACCCCCTATGTGGATGGACTAGACCACATAACAGGGAGGAAAAGGAGATATAAATGCTTCACAAAGACGGGCGAAAACATAGTGAACCCAGACATAACAGAAAGGGAACACCCAGAGAATGCAACAAGGATATTCCTGGACAAAGAGAAAAAAGAGGAATGGCAGGCAAAGCCAACCTATAGAAGACATCATACAACAGGAAAGGAATGGGAAGTATACACAGACAGATCATGCCTCGACCCAAACATGGAGTTGGCCAGAACAGGAGCAGGAATATACTGCCAAGATAATGAAAACTATACAAAGGCAATAAGAGTGCCTGGTAGAAAACAGACAAACCAAAAGGGGGAGCTAGTGGCCATCTTAAAGGCCCTAGAAATGATACCAAAAGGAGACCCCCTGAAAATTAAAACCGACTCTACTTACACAGCAGCCGGGATAATCGAAGGATTGAACAAATTGGAAGACATGGCCTGGCTCAACGTAGACAATTCCAACATCTTCAAGAAAATAAAATATGAAGGGGCGGGGTCACCACCTTTGAATGGGTGAAGGGACACACCGGCACCAAAGGAAATGAAGAGGCAGATAGGCTAGCCTCAGAAGGTGTGAACAAAGACAAAGCCGACAACATAGACCTGACTGCCCCAGGAGAATATGATCTCCAAGGGGCAAGGCTACAAAGCCTAACACAAAACTAGCCTACAAGCTAATAATGAGAGGAAAGAACCTTGACCCGGTCATGAAAACCGGAAGAAAAAAGCTTGCTGAAAGAAAGGCAGAGCTACAAGAAACATTGGGAGTAAGCCCAATGGAAAGGGCGATATGGAAGACACTAAAGTCACCCACAATAAGGAGAAACATCGCAGACTTCCTATGGAAATTGTTCCACAGAAGGTTAAGAGTCAGAGTATACTGGAAAAACATACCTGGCTACGAAGAGAGGGCCAACTGTAAGCAATGTGGAGGCCTGGAAACAATGCACCACATCTGGTTCGAATGCCAAACCCTAGGCCGGTCAGAGGTCTGGGAAGTGGCGGAAACACTCTGGAACAAGACAACAGAGATAAAAGAAGGGGTAAATGAACGGATACACCCAAGTGAGGGGCGGGTTAGCACAGGTGGAACTAACCCACACCAAGTGCCCGTTTGGGATAACGCGAAGGAAGAGCCTCTGGTTCGAATCCCCCTCCACATTTGTAGCAGTAATTACTACAATGTTTCGCCCCACTGATAGGTGTTGACAAATGTTAGGATTACGAGGCTCCTGGACTTCCATACGACATATAAGACCTACTGAAACTGACTGGTACTGTTATGTATCTAAGGTGATTAGGCATTGTAAACAAACAGGAAGTATCCTATGTTGGTGCCAGCATATCTCTGGCTTACTTCGGTAACTACGATACCCTAGCATGTAAAACACTTTGATTACTCTATTCCGCGTTCCGGGTAGAGACTGCCTATATAGGGCACGGCCCCAAGGTGGCAGTATAATAAACGGAATTCAAAAAAAAAAAAAAAAAAAACACCCAAGTGAAAACCTGTTAAGAGGACTAGGAGCCATAAAGACAGCAGAATGCTTCTCCTCAACACAAATGCTGCAAAAATACAAGGACGTGGTCCTAGAGATGGTGTGGCTCCTACGGAAGATAAGAAACGAATCAACAATCAGAGAAAAAACCTTCACAAGGAAAGAAGTGAAGGCAAGATGGGTGGCAGAAATGAACCACCTAACACTCAATGGCCCTGATAAGAAAGGAAAGGCAAAAGAGAAGCCAAGGTATAAGGCGCTTCAAAGAAAAATGGGTGCACATGAACTTCACAGTGATGCTACACAAAGGTAACTTGACCATCTAAAGGTGGGACAAGGAGCTCCCGGGTGGAGAAACGGGAGACAGGTGAAAATAGAAAAACACAAAAATATTTATATGTTACTTTAAAAACATCACGATTATCGATACTAATAGCTGAGAGCCACGTGGGATCAGATCCATGTCAAACCTGACTGTAGCCCCTATGGGCGGCGAGTGTGGGGCGGCAAACCTCGAAAGCCGGGCCAGTGACAAGGGAGCCCGACCGATGAGGAGGGGGGGATTTTAGTGGGTAAAATCCCCACACTGTCTCCCGAAAGGGAGTTTGTCTGCTAGCAGATTTCCCCTTCCTGGCAAAAATAAAAATAAAATAAAAATAAAATAAATTCTGCCTAGGTGCTGCTGTTGCCCACCCAAAGTCGCACCTACTGAAAGTGCACCACACCTAATGAAAGTGTGCTAATCGATCCCCATACTCATGCCTACCGAAAGCACACCAATTGTGAGCCTAATGAAAGCTCAGGTCATACCTAACGAAAGCATGCTGTCATGAACCGGTTTATTTCACCAACTGCACTGAGCGCTTACACGGAATCTTTTCCTCCAATCATCTCATCAGACCACTACCATCACATCTTCATACCCCAAGTTGAGCCATCACCTCCAGTGCCATGTGCTTCACTGCCACTACCACACATGCGCCTACGCCATCATTCCCTATGCAGATGTTGCCAAGCATTCAGGCACCATCACCAGTCCACACCAGGTGACAATCTGGCAGGATGAGTGCCAACAGCATGGATTGAGGAAGCCTTGATCCCCATGAACTCTTCTTCGACCCTTCCTCAGGACAAGTTGACATGCCTATGCACTATATTCCCTTTGTGCATGAGGGCAAGAGAAGTGTAGAGATTCAGATATTGGAAAGTGGGGTTAGTACCAGCTATGACCCATATTGTTTCGATCATTTCCAACCCTCTCAACCACCTAACCCTACACCACCCCCTTCAATTGACTTGGAAAGTCAAGCATTGCCCCAGAGGCTGTGTGTCTGGAGCAGAGATGTGTGGTTCCGGATTGTTGGTTGGCCCAGGGGTTAGGACGACTCATTATTGTCTCCATGAGTCACTCTTGATTTACCAATATTCCTCATGACTCACTCTTCTTGTTTTTATTGACTCATTATGACTCAGTTCCCCTATTGTGTACCATATCAGCTTTATTGTCCTGACTCCTCTTCATGACTCACCTGACTCACTCTGACTCATTCTGACTCATTGTGACTCATCCCTCTTGGAGAAGACCGACACCTAGTGAGATCCTAGACCAAATCAATGGTCTTATCTCAGCCAGGAATGCCATCAGGGTCGGGCATCGCACGGGCAACGAGGCCAACATTTCCGAGGACGAAGACATACTGACCGGGGCCGACCTCACCGCCATGTACCCGCAGCCACAACCACCCCGTTATCCCACCCGCAACCGGCAACCCGGGCCAACCACCCCTCACTACCCAATCCCAGCTTACCATCCCAATAACACCCGCTCAAACAGCTGCTGCACTGCCGACCTCAACCATCCCTACACCCACGTATGCCTTTTGCAACGCCGACGTGGATGCTAACACCCAGCAGCCGAACAATCACACTATCCCCACGCAACTGATCGCCATGGTCAAAGCTCGCGCATACATCCCTCTTTCATTCTTCCTGAGGGAGAGCATGGACCGGATCAGGCTCAAGCTCGACCTAAAAACCACAAAGTCAATGACTAAGTCGATGCGCCTGATCGATCCATCCAATTTCATCAACGAAAAACAACTGGATTTTGCCTTGTTTAGTGAAGCTTACCATAACTTTATCAGATGCCTCAAGCTATGTATGGCCCCCAGCTCCAAGCTCCCACTCACTTGGGCCGATCATTTCAATCACTGCAGCACCGACCTGCGCATGAAATCAGCGTTCAAAACCTTCCTATACATGGATATCAAGATGCGCCAGCAACTATTTGACAAACCGTTCTCACCTGACACACGTAGCGCAGAATATTCGGATGCGTGGCTTCTGGCGGACAGGGAGGTAAACGAAGAGAGGATTGCAGACATGATAAAAGCTTCGGTCCGCTCAGAAATGGCGGTACACCCACATGTACAACCCAGCAGGAACGCTTTCAGATACCAACCCTACAGCACCCCCGGTCCCGGAGATGCAGGCACACCGCATTATGGCGGTGGTCAGTCCCAAGCGCCCTTTCGGGCCAAGGCAGAGCATGAGACGAGGCCGAAGCTCTGCCTCAGATGTGGCCTCAGCGACGCTCATATCTCTATCCAGTGCACCTCCACCTCCCTGCACGGCCACCCTGACCGCAAATCCAACGTCACGGCCAAAGAGAAGAAACTCTTCTACAACACCAATTCCGCACCTGTCTGCTTCAAATTCAATCTCACTGGCGCCTGCACTGCTACCACCAAAGGACACCCACCCCACCGCTGCACCCTGTGCCTCGCCAGTTCTCACGGGGTAGTCCACTGCCCTAGGATTTGAACGTTTCAAGATCATCACACCGTACATAGCCTCTGCTTTTCATCAATCACTAGAACACTTCAACCTCACCAACTTATATCCTAACGTTGTACTAGATATCACCCGGGCTCCCCGATCGGCACTCCACCTATCCTCACCGAGACATTTATACCCCCGAACATGAAATCTGCACTAGACAAACCAGACTTAATAGACGAGCACCTGCATGAAGAAATCACGGCCGGCCACATCACAGCCCGTTCACAATCGAGGAGGCACACACCATTTTTGGAGGCCACTTCTGGACCTCCCCTCTGGATCTTGTCGAGAAAGAACCCGGTTCAGACAAATGGAGGTTCATCAGGAACACCTCAAAAAGGTATTCGCACGGCACATCGGTCAACGATATGCTTGACTCTGACGACTTCCCAACACGTTGGGGCTCAGCATGGCTTGTAGCTCAATACGTGAGTACCGGTCATTTTAACACCACCATCATATCACATCACATGCCATCCACACATCACACAACGTGCCCAAGCCGCACATCACCACACAACCACACACAATGCGACCACACTCGCACTCTCACACCACTCAGCACCATCATCCACACACATGCGCACTCACTCGGCGCCATCACCGTTCATCCCATCCACATTTCACCTCACACACCATCCCGTCACACACCACGCTGACGAACGTTCATCCCACAGCTCGCCACAGCCCCACCCGGCACCCAGGCAGCCTGCCTAGACCTGCAGAAAGCCTATCGGACGTGCCCCGTCCTATCTGCACACAAGCGCTACACAGCCATATCTTGGCATGACGGCATTTACATCAATCACGTCCTCCCATTCGGTGGCTACAGCCGGTGGTATACAAGGGACGATTGCAGATGCCATCGTAGAGGCCATGGCGTCAAAACAATCTTCCGTTGGGTGGATGACGTTCTACCCATGCGTGAGCCTGCTGACGCTCCCACACACCCAGACACACCCACCCCTTTCCCACACACACACGTGATGAGAGCGCCTTTACGTATGACATCAATCTAGCAACAATCACGGATGCAACCGACCCGCTGGGGGTACCATGGCACCCCGTGAGCACCAAGGGGCACGATTTCTCATTCACGACAGAATACGTGGGCTTCACATGGGATCTGGCGACCCGCACGGTCGCGATACCTGAGCACAAACGCATCAAATACCTCGGCCGTGTCATGTCATACACATCAGGCCACAAGGCCCAACTACTCCCAACCATGAAACTACTGGGCACGTTGCAGCACGTCACCTTCGTCCACATCCTGGGCCGATCATTCCTACCCGCCCTTGCAGACTCTATACCAAAGTTTGTTGCTAACAAGTACGCTTGGTGCTTCATAGACAGGCACGTCCGCCTCGATCTCGAGTGGTGGAAAGACGCACTCCGCGTCACCAACCTCTCCCGCTCGCTGCTCCCACGCACCACAGTGGACACCGACCTTTGGGTCGACGCTTCGACATCCTGGGGCATGGGCCTCACGGTCGGGGACGGTTGGGCCGCCTGGCGCCTCTTGCCGGGCTGGAACAGGGACGGGCGAGACATCAGCTGGGCAGAGACTGTAGCCGTCGAAATCGCAGCCCTCTGGATTCATGCCCAGGGCATCACCGACTTGCACGTACGCGTAAACAGCGACAATACGGGGCGTCATATTCGCCCTTGCGAGAGGCCGCTCACGCAACCCACAGTGCAACGCATCCATCCGCCGTATCTCCATCCTCCTCGCACCGACCAACGTCACGATAGACACAAAATACGTACCATCCATGGAGAACAGGGCGGATCTCGTCTCTCGCGGTGAGATGGGTCCACCCGACACGCGTCTCCACATCCTGTTTTCCCTCCCCAGGGAGCTCACTGCTTTCCTCACACATGCTTGAACGACGAGAGATTTTGGCTGCGCGCCGTGCCAGCCCGTCGCATGCAGGAGAGGAGCTGACCGACAACACCTCCTTACCGCAACCTGCACGACGACGTAAGCCGCGAGTGTCGCGCGACCCCAACAACTTTCTTGCCCCATCCCAGTTCTGCCCTCATGTCCTTGCAGCTGATCGCGCCACATCATGGCGAACCCCATATTCTATTGAACGAAGCTTAATATCACATTCTGCTTTCCCTCTTGAGCACATGGCGCGTATGCGTGAGGTCTGTTCCAACGCCGTAGTCAGAGGCACCCGCCAGGGCTGGGGCGCCCGTATCTTAAGGTTCAACCAATATTGCAATTCCATCACATTGCCTGAAAGAGACCGCATGCCCGCCTCAGAAGTACTCCGTGTGACCAATTGCGGGGCCGGCTCCGTAAGCGAGTCCTGCATTTCCACCTGGCTCGCCGGCCTGCACCGGTGGCACCAGCTCAATGATGCCCCTTGGCACGGTGGCAGCCTCCTAACCCTAGCCAAGAGAGGAGCGGCTACCACGGCGCCACCATCATCCACATGCAAAGCCCGCAACCCGATCACACTGACACACATCAATTTCTTACGTGACAACTTGGACCTCACTAATTCCTTCGACGCAGCTGTCTTCGCCATGGCATCCACGGCCTTCTGGGCCTGCTGCCGCCTGGGAGAGCTGACGATACCGTCGCGCAATGCATTCGACCCTGCCACGCATGTATCACGCTCCCCATCCATCACCCGCGGCGTCGCTAAGCAAGGTCGTCGCTTCACAACCATTCACATTCCTTTCACCAAGACCAAAGGCCCCCGCGGAGATGACTTACAGCTGATCGACATCCCTGAACGCAGCAGCCCCATCGTAGCCTTTGAGCATCACATGACATGCAGCACCTCTGTCCCCCCACACGCCCCCCTCTTCGCATTCGAAACGGCGGATGGTGGCTGGGCGCCCATGACCAAACAGTGGTTCATGGAGCGATGCAATGAAGTATGGTCCACCGGCACTTTCGACGCCGTCCTGGGTCATAGCTTCAGGATCGGCGGAACATCACACCTGCTGCTCTTGGGGATCGATCCGTGGATCGTCATGGTCATCGGCAGATGGTCGTCAACGGCATTTCTGCTGTACTGGAGACAGATAGAGGAGATTCTACCCAATTTCATTAGCGAGTCCTTCGAATCGGTAGCATCACTTACATCTCGCATGTCCCATCTTCGCCAGAACCTCCGTCTAACTTAATACAACTTTCCTTAAACTTCTCGCACTTCATCGCTCACATCCCATTAGGGGGTTGCGAGCACGGCAGGCATACTCACGGTCCGCTGCTAAGCATCGGATTAAAGGGTGGTGGTATAGCCTGCCACGTCCTCGCGCTCGAGGCTCGTCGGCCTCTGACGCGTTCCGACACAACACGTCATGGTATGGACGTGTTGTGGGTTGCACGCCCGCAGGGACCTGCAACTGGGAGTTCCCGCTGTCTCGGCTAACTCCCGCGGATATCGCCTCTGGCCGACGAATCCCCCATACTCGGCGGAAACACCTAACCTCCAGGTTGGTCTAGGTGTTTGCCGCCGCCCTTTCCTCCCGTGATTCAGATACCCATTAATCAGCCTTGCAGGATGCACGGCATCAAGGGTAGCCGCGAGCGCTATCCTGCGCCGCAACGAGGGTGGTAGCGTGGAGAGGAGCGGGGGAAGGGTTATTGTTGGGGGGATTGTGGTGTTGATGGGGGTGTGGGTGTAAGGGCGAGGGTCAGAGGCACTCGCGGTTCCGGTTGGGAGTGGGTGACGGATTGGGGATGGGCGTGGATAAGGGCATTGCTGGGTTCGGATTTTGGCAGGGCGTGCATCAGGTCTGGGATGTTGGGATTGCTGGATTGGGACAGGATGCGATTGTCTGATTGGTACGGGGTACGATTGCCTGATTGAGACGGGGCGTAATTGCCTGATTGGGTGAGAAGCGTGATGGCTGGGTGGATCAGGATTGGCTGCCACGTGGTCAGGGTCACCGCGGATTGGACGAGACTGCGGATTCGGACTAGAGTTGGAAGGAAGTCCGGATTGGGAACAAAACGCAGCGGCTGCTGGAAGCGTGTGTTAATATCAATACGGTGTAGGATGATGCGAGTGAGTTGTGATGAATTGGGGAGATGAGATTGAAAGGGACTTTGGGGTGAATCATGAACTGAGGGTGGATGAATTAATAATGAGTCATGAGAAATGGGGATGAATTGGAAAAAATGGAAGAGTACGATATGCGCACAGTATCGCAATAGGAAACGACGTACGAAAAATGAATTGAGAATACGGTATTGGAAGGGAACGATTTGAGTAAGGTGAGTGATGGGTTGGGGGTGGTTGAGCGAATACAATCGTGTGTTCGAAATGAATAAATCAGGGATGTGGATGAAAGGGGATGAAATATATATGATGAATGGATATATGCGCATGCAATGCCAGACCAGCAATCTCACATACGGCAACTATTGAATGAATTGGAAATATGATATTGGAAAGAGATGAGGTCGGATGTGAGATGAGCTATTATCTGGAGGTGGATGGATGGATCTCATCGTGGATGCCATGGGAAGTATCAGGGGATTGATAAGCTATGATCGGGTATGAGCTATAAAACAGAATGAAGTGGGATGGATGAATTTATGGGTGTGCCATCCCATATACAGAAATCAATCTGAATGGTTTGGGAATATGAATCTACAGCGGGATGAATTCGGGGCTGGGTTGAATTTTGAGCTGAGGATGGTTGAATGATCAACGAATAAATGAACCATGAATGCGAAATGTGGATCAATCGGAAATGAAATATGAGAATGAATGAGATGGGAATATATGAATGAATATATGCGCGTACTATCAAACAAGCGACCTAAACGTACTCTGTTCCGCTGCGCCGGCGGGAACATCATCCATCGTGCCCACCGCAGTAGGACCGTCATGTACAGCGCGCCGGGTATGATCACGATGCGTGACGACGCGCTCGACGCGCCCTGCCAGTGCAACTGTGCTTGCTCGAAAGCTTGGGGCACGTCGTACACACCCCTCCAATCCACAACACCCTTCAATGTCGCCCCCGTCCTCAACTCAACGGCGCCAGTCACGATATCATCAATCAACAGTTGCAGGGGAGATACAGCGTGCGGGGCAGGGGTGGCGGGAACGAGTGAAGGTGTGACGGGGGCCGGATAGAGCGAGGGCACTGGTGCGCTGGCCAGTGCGAAGTTGAGGGGGATATGAGAGCAAGGAGGGCGCGGAGAACGTTGAGGGATGGAGATGGAGGTGTGGTGTGTCGACCTAGGAGGAGGGAGAGCACCAAGAGAATAACAGCGAGGAGTGAAGCAGCAGTAACGACAAGAACACCATGGTGCTCATCTGACGTAATATTAGTAACACGCCCGAGCTCGACGACGAGCGCAAGGGTGTCATCTACGACGGCCACAGCAATGGGAAAGGTCGTGAGCATTGAGATTGGGATAGACATGGAGAGCAAGGACCTAGGTCACGTGCGGTCACCGCCACGCGTGGGGCCAATCAGAAACCGTAAACGTGACAAAGTGACCTTGTCCTGACCTCTTTTCCGCCTCAGCCTCACTAGTAGCTTGATGCCTTGTACCATCGATGTCGTGAACTTGACAGGATACGTAAATGTATCCTGTCAAGTTCACAACATCAAGTATCTTTATTAGCCACTCAAGAACCAAAGAAGATAGGTACATGAACATTTGAGCTCAGGTTCAATCATCTGGCACTTGCATACCTTCCGAGACAATAAGAGCCCAAGTAAGTACCCCACGCAGTTGATGTCTCGCCGCTCTCAGCTAATGGTCTCTGGTGCGTCGTGGTCTTAGAGAGGCATATAAGGTGAACACGTCACTTTAATCTGAACTGTTGCAGGACGACGATGTTTTTCACACCCTTGTCATGTTTTTTAACACTGTTTGCAGGCTGTGGTTAGCCTTCGTGCCATTCGTATTGAGCCCATTAACTGATCAGGACGGACAGTTACTGCACGTTCCGAGTCGGTCATTTCGTCACTCTCATCGAGGCAGTTAAATTCTTCAAATACGACAGATGCGAGTGATCTCCCTCCTTGTCACTTATTGTCTCACCAGCCCCTTTATCTAGATCTACAAGTGCGAACTTCTATGCGCCAATTTCAAAGCAATGCAAGCCAATTGCGTCACTCCGCATTGTGGTTGCACAGTTCCCTTTCTTCGGGCCCAAGGCAACTGTCTAGTGTGTCAAACTAACACACCTCAGGATGCGGCCACTGTTCAACTCCTTTTGGATGGTATGTTTACTAACGAATAATCGATTGGCACTCTAATCGTGTGTTGCAGTGGAAACCAATCAATGTCGCTCTGAAGGAATCAAAGTAGACTTCCAACTTTATCTCAAGCCCGCGGCTGCGGCAATTATTCAGAAGTATCGTCGTGATAGCGCCTGTATGTGTCAATTGTTCGACACCGCGCTGTATCGTCATTCACAGGACCTTCGGCAGCTCTCCAAAGAAGCCAGACTGTCTTCTTGGCTTTGCAAATCGCAGGCGGACATATTGGAATGGTTGCCCTTCTTGTATTCGCCGTGTTCTCACGAAAAGTCGACCGCGACCCCACATTTTTGAACTTCTGCCTTACTTGGATATTTTCCAGTATTGTGTTCTCCATCTTGTTGGTAGTCCTATTTCTGTGGGAAGTTCCCTTGAGAAGACTTACTTCGTGCTTCCTCGCGCATTTCACCTCCAGGCTCTATCGTGGTACCGACGGCAACACTGTTGTCAACTCACTCGGAATAGTGCCATCGAGTATATGTGTGCTACAGGCTGCACTAACCCAAGGTGTACAGGTTATGACGGCGGGTTCCACATTGGCCCTTGTCGTACAGGTATATCCTCTGTCATCTCATCCTTATTCGAGTCATGAGTTTTCTTCTTTCAAGCTCTGGCTTAGTCTTCGTGCATCCATTCGTGGCGATTCCATCAAGGATATTAAGCAGGCCCGTTGGATGACATATGCGGTACAATTGTGCTTTCCATCACAGTTGTTCTGCGTCTCACTGATATTTCGGCAGCTTCTTCTTATGCCATACATACTTTTCATGGTTTTCACGCTCCCTTCCATTGTCGTAAGCACCAATGAGGCAACCATTATGTAACCTTATTCTCAGCGATGCATTACACAGCCTGGGATGGGCACGGTTGTTGTTAACGGTTCTCTTGCGCAACGAAGCATACCAACAAATTTTTATTGCGCCATGATCCTGCTCAATCCCCTGTAATCAATACCTCTCACCTTTGATCGCTGCCACGCACTAATTATCGGAACTACAGAATTCGAGCTGTTTCTGGTACAACGCTTGCGCTATTGATAATCGCTATGGTTTTCGACGGTAACACATACATATGAATCTTCACACCTGTTACTGATTATTGACCACTATTGGACCCAATCAACAAAGTGCTCATCATAAGAATGCTGTACAGGCACTGGAAGGTCTTCCGACACTCAAGCCCAGGCTGGCAGACAAACGGCGTGGTCCCGCTTTCTATCCTATTGCGCGTTATCTTGTTCAGTGTCGTGTTCGGTTTGTATCGCGTCATAGTGGCAGCGTACGTCTGATAATCTTCCACGCACACATGTACCATCCTCAATAGCTCTGCCTGCACATAGTGCGCATGGGGCTAGCACACTGGTGTCTCCGTGGGGGCCGGCGGCTGGAGAAGGCGCTTCTTCAATTGAGCTCGGTGGACTGACATTTGTTGACTTCGGTGTACCGATATGGGTTGATATCTTACAAGCTGCTAGTATGTTGACTCTTGCTGCGTCTTTGTCTCTGCTGTGTTAAACACATTCTCTAGCCCCCTTGGTTGGATTTCTTGTCCTGGGCGTTAACAGGGTAGGTCGAATAGCTGCGAGGTTGTACCTGAAGTAATCTTCTCGCATTCTAGGACACGATCAGTTTCTTCATGTTCTGGCGCAGGCCCCGAACTGGCGGCTCGACATGACAGTCTGACAATGCTTCGGGCGTCCGCGCATAGTTCTCCTCGGCATATTGCAAAATGTCAACTAGAGAACGTGCCTTCGCATTGCTTCTCACCAAACCATGTGTGTGTATATGCTGAATGGGTCAAATGCATCAGTCAAAGCAACGGACCCTGCACACTGTCGTCCGCTGCAACCTCCGCCGCCTCTCCTCTTATGATCACCAAACCATGTATGTGTATATTTGTAACTTAAACAGTTGAATTCTCGGTCACTCCTTTGAAATTAAATCCATATGCTCTACGCCTGCTTGGTGTGTCATAATCCTGGGTTTTATCCATTCAACATCTAATACTGGAGCGATAATTGATGGACCAGTGCCACTTAGTCACAGAAAGGACATGTGCGCTAGGCTGAAGGTGAAAGGTAGCTTTTTTGCAATATATATACTGAGGAGAGCTACCGATTAGCAGAGCAGCAGAACTACGGAGACATCGTTATAGCTATAGTTACCTCGCCACGGCCCAGCTCAGTGCCCACAGAGCGCATGCGACTCACAGCAACCACGATCTCGCCAACTGAATTTATACATATGTATGCCTCGTCTTACAGAAGAAAAACCATTTGCGGCGCCTGCTGGGCTGCTGACTCCGACCCACACACGTGCACGGCTGCCTGCGCGAGAACACTCTTATCTTTGCTTCAGCCACACACTTGTGGCATTCGTGTGCAAGGCGATCGAGCATACCCGTTCCGGCCGTTGAGGCCTTAGGCCGTATCCGCCCTGACCCAGCCTTCCATGTACCTCCTGCAATGACACCCTGGGCAGCAGACACCATCTCCTACATGCCGGCGGCACGTAGAGGCGTGCAGATGCATGGTGGTGAGCGGACGAGAGCGAAGTGCAGCGAGACGGGTGCGAGAAAAAGCGCAGAGAAACACACAGAGCACAGAGCACAGAGCATCAATAAGACAGCGCGGCGGACGCAGAGAGCCGGGTGCAGAGCGCGCGACGCAGGACTGACGAAACAGGGGAGGGGCAGCGCAGAGCTAGTTCGTGTTGCAACACGCCGCGTCCGTCCCTTTACCCACATCCGCTGCCCTGACACTGTCATGTCAACGTCGCCACACACCCGGCCCCCTGTCCTTATGTCAGTGGCAGGACCCTCCGGGTCGGCGCCATAAACCCCCTCCTATGGGGCCATGTGCGCGATCCAACCAACTTCGAGTCCATCAGTGTCCATCTCCCTCTGACACGCAGCACGCGCATCAGCTGCGGGGAGATATCGGGTCGTCCACTGAACATCAGGCGGCCTTGCCAATTGGCTAGCGTCGGCTCGATGCGAGGATCAAGTCAGCAGCCAGTGAACACCTCGGAGCCCATTTCACGCCCAGTCTAACATCACGTCCGGCAGCGTGTCAAGGAGAGACTCCGACCGCCAGAGAGCTGTGAGCCGACGGTGGGCGCTGGAGGTGGAGACAGGGTGCTCACGGAGAGCTGAAGACACAAAGATAGAAGTGAGGACGCATAGATCGGTGAGACGAGGTGGTAGACGGAGAGCAGAGAACACAGGAGCTGAAGATAGAGGCAAGAACCCATAGCGGCACACAGGAACAGAGGGCCGTATAGCTCGCAGCCTCCACACCGTATGCGGCCCCTTTGTCTGCCCCGCAGAAACGAAAGCGGGGGATAAGGAAGTCCCCATGTTGTCAGCGGCAAGATCTGATGGCCGATGTAGGGCGAGTGCATCGTGAGGAAGATGACGAAGGAGGGACGAGCGATGCGCTAGGGGCTAGAGAGAGCCAGCGCGAGAGAGACGTAGCTGTGTGCGAGTGACGGCTATAAGGAAAGCACATTGCCAGGCAGGAAATAGAGTTGACTTTGTTGGCAAGTGAAGGACTGGACCACGGCAGTGTTGCAGACGACGCACCGTGACGACGCATGACGGACACACCCCAGGTATACCCGCCGTCCGCCACCAAAGCACTCACCTCCACTGAGCGACAATGTTCAAGAGCCAGCCGACCTGACGCCTGAATAGCGCATTTATAGCCCCACGGTCAGTGGACGACCTTCCTTCGGCGCGGGTGTTCCGCTGTGTCTGGGATTTCCCGGAACTGGCAGGATCGGCCCTGGACGCCACCCGCTGAAAGGAGGCAGTGCCGCGGGACAAAGGAAGGGGGACAAAGGACGACGCAAACCGAAGACAAATGCAAGATGAAAACGGAGGCCGGAGGGTGCATAAGTATGAGTAACCGCGCTCGAAGAAGATATCCTGGACACCATGAGCATACCTTTCAGCAGTGTCGATCGCCACAACTGCTCACGGCCCAGACGCTCCGACCACCCACCATCGCGGTGGCCTTTAGATGCTGCACCCTATGCGTGATCGCTGGAGAGTCCTAAAGATTCCACGCTGGCGCGGCGGTATACGTGGATCCAGCAGGGCGATGTACGGGGGAAGGGTGGGGAGGAATGTAGAACGAAGGAGATATAATAAACTGATATTCTACGATCTCAAGTAGATCGTTCTGCCTTTATATACAAAATATGATGTCCATTGTATTACCAATCTCTTCGAGCTGCTGTGCCGATGCGATGCCGGTGCACCAGCAACCCGGGGTCGAGAGCGATCTCCAACTTCCGGCTAAATGCGTGCCGGCTCTGCCTCGGCGGTGTCATCGTCCCGATTACTAACACTCCCCCTCAGCGAGAAGTCCCTTCGGCAAAATCCTAATTTCCCTAATAGATACCTATGTTGCTGTAAATCCAATCCCTTTGTAAATATGTCCGCTACGTTCTCCTTCGTCGGTACGTACGTAAGTGATGCCTCGTGAGAGGCCACTTTCTCACGGATGAAGTGATATGCGACATTGATGTGTTTGGTACGCGCATGATACGTTGCGTCATGCGATAGTGTAATGGCACCTAGATTGTCTGATCGAAGTGACGTGGGCTGGGCTTGATCTATTCCTAGCTCCTCGATGAAGCGCCTCAGCCAGATCAATTGCTTGGCGCCCTCGGTGAGTGCCATGTATTCGGCCTCCGTGGTAGATAGCGCGATCGTTCGCTGCTTCTTCGAGCTCCATGCAATGGCTCCTCCTCCTAGTATAGCTACATAGCCGCTAATAGACAGTGCGTCGTTTCTATTAGCATAATCCGAGTCGACAAATATTTCGAGGTCGAGACCAGCGTCTTGTCGGAAGGTTATGCCGTCGTCACGTGACCCCTTGAGGTACCTGAGCGCATGCTTGATCGCCATCCAGTGCTCGGCTCCGTAAGTAGTAGTGAATTGGCTCAGATGTTGTACGGTAAAGGCCAAATCAGGTCGCGTGCTGAGTGCTGCATACATTAGTGATCCGATTGCCTTAGCATAGGGTACTTCGGTAGTTGGACCTGTTGAGTCCATAGGTGTCGTGAGTTTGATCATTTTATGCAGAGGTGTAGATACGGAATGTGCCGTAGCCATGTTGAATCGATCGAGTATGATGTCGATGTAATGTCCTTGAGACATGATCAGTGTTCCCTCATCTCTGTTCCTCTCGACTCTAATTCCCAAGATTTTCTTCATTTCTCCTAAATCTGTTAGAGGGAATTTTCCATGAAGCTCCCCCTTGAGCTTAACCATCCCTCCTTTGGAATCAGCAAATAGTCCGAAGTCATCCACGTATACTGATATGACTTCGATTGAGTCCTTATCTTGCCTGATGTAGACGCATTCATCGGCTGTACTTTGATGGAAGCCGAGGTCGAGTAGTAATTTGCGTAAGCGTTGATGCCAAGCCCGTCCCGATTGCTTGAGTCCGTAGAGTGCTCTGTATATTCTTAGAACGCGTCCAGATCCATCATCAAAACCGTCGGGCTGGCGCATGTAGATCTCCTCATCTATGGTTGAATTGAGGTAGGCGCCTTTGACATCCATCATTTCGATTTCCCAATCGAGTGTGTTTGCGATGGCTAGTAGAACACGTAGTGAATCGAATTTGACCACGGGTGAAGTTATTTCGTAGTAATCCATCCCTGGCCTCTGTGTGAATCCTTGAGCCACAACCCTTGCTTTAGCCTTATTGAATTGCCATCCGGTTGCGTTTTGACAGCATATACCCATCGGCAACCAATAGCTACTCGTCCGGGTGGTAGTTCTGTTAATTCCCATGTTCCTAATGTCTTGTGTTGATCCATTTCAATTTCCATCGCTTTCTCCCAGATCAGTGCATCATCACATGATACCGCCGCTCTGTAATTCTCAGGTTCAGTGACGATTTCTCTCGTTATGTAAACCTGCTCGGTGCGTCCTGAATCATTCAGTTTCCGATAATCCGGTCTTTGAGTGATACGCGCGCTCCTTCGAATCTGTGGAGCTGGCGCTTGTTCAGGTGGATCAGGAACGGGCATCGTCTGGGGTGATGACATCTGCGGGGTAGATGGGATCGGGTCCGGCACATGCTCGCGTGGTGAGTGCTCCCCCTCGAGCGGTGCCGTGTCGTCATCGTCGTTATCTGGGATAGGGTAGAGTTTGTTGTCGTTTTCATCGAATGTAATATTTCTCGAAATTTGAACATGCTTTGAGGCTTTATTGTAATACCTCCAGGCTTTTGCATGTTCTGCTACTCCGACGAAGATATGTTCTTCTGCCTTTGGATCAAGTCTGGCTCGACGTTGATCCGGCACCATAACCCAGCAATTTGTCCCAAATTCTTCTAGACGTGCTATGTTCGGCTTCTTGCCGAATAGTGCCTGGAACGGCATTGCGTCATCTCCAAGCGCTCGGGTGGGTGATCGGTTTTTGATATAACACGCGTAAGCCACAGCCTCGGGCCAGAGTATTTTTGGCAGGTTCTTGGCAAAGATCATTGCCCATGCGTGCTTGAGTAAGGTCCGGTTGAGTCGTTCGGCGATTCCATTCTTGGCTGGGGAGTATGGGGCTGTGGTCTCCATGATAATGCCATATTTTGCACAAAATTCCTTGAAAATTTTATTGACATATTCCCCTCCATTATCTGAGCGAAACCTTTTTAGTTTCTGACCTGTTTGGGTCTCGAGGAATGCCTTGTACGTCTCGAAGTGTTTGAGCGCTTCATCTTTGGTGCTCCCAGTGAAAGAATAAAAGTATTTTTCACGTGATGGTCCCTTGGTCTGGGCAGGCCCCCATACATCGGATACTGTCAGGTCACCGACCTGATCGACAGTGTCCTCGGCTCTCTTGGGGAATGGCTCCACATGCCGTTTGCCTTGTATGCATGCTTTACACTGACTTGGCTCTTTTGACTCGTCGATCTCGAGTCCAGTAACTAGGTCGTTAGATTTCAACAATTTTATAGAGTTTATGTTGACGTGCCCTAGTATCCTGTGCCATTTGTCCCATGACCGTCCTTTTGCCGCTGCGGCAAAGTCCCGTGCCTCGATTGATCGAGTGACCCGTGCCTTCATACAGAATAGCCTCCCACGCTTCTGTCCCTGTGACAAGGTAACTCCGGCACGTGATTTGAATTCGACGCCGGTGCCTGAAAATGTGGCCGTGTTGCCCTTATCAGTTAGACGCCCCACGCTGATAAGGTTGTTCGGCACATCTGGTGCATGCTTGACGTCACGTAGTTCGATCGTGTTCGTCTTGGTGCCGATCTTGAATTCCATGTATATAGTGCCTCGGCCTTGTGTATGTAGTACCGCACCGGGTGAAATTCCTTCAATTTCTGATGGTTCCTCGGCATAGCTAGCGAAATCGTTTCGGCTTCAAGCTATATGTGTTGTTGCCGCTGAATCGGCTAGCCAGTCGGATGCAGATATAGCACTGTATGCTACCTCCTTAGATACAAATGCGAAGTCCTTTTCTTCCGCTTGTTTGACTGTTTCTTTATTCCCTGATTTGAACCATTTCAGTGCTTGGCCCTCCTTGCCACCACCTTTCGCCCAACAGTCCTTCACATAATGACCCTTCTTGCCACAATTTCGGCATTTTCCCTTTGTTGCTCCTGAGTCATCTTTCCTGGGCTTGTGATGTTGTTGCGCCTTAGGCGCCGTCTGCCATGCCGATCCGGCTTTCTGTGCTCGATCCTCATCGAGGACCCGAGCTATTAATATATCAGCTGTTGTCCCGGCTCCACTGGCGTTTACTGCCGTAATAAACGCCGACCAAGAATCTGGTAATGACATCAGCAACGTGTTCGAGAACTCGGTGTCACTGATGTAATGTCCCCGCGCATTCAGTTCCTGTTGAATGCCGCGGAGCTTGCGTGCGTGCTCCTCCATGTTCGCGCCGTCCTCGGCAAGCGTCCGGAAGAAATCTCTTCGGAGATTTACAATCCCTACGGCTCCCTTAGATTCGAATATCGCTTGTAAACTAGTCCATACAGCAAATGCAGACATCGTCTGATTGATGTAAACTAGTTGTTCATCGGCGACTCTAAGGCAAATCTCTTTTCTAGCTTTCTTGTCCTTCCTTCTCCAGTTGTCGATTTCCTGCTGCTCGGTCGCAGTGACGTTGTCGGCATCTGCCGGTCTCGGTTCCGTCTCCCTGCCGATAGCCACGTCCCACAGATCTAAATCATCGAGTATCCACTCGAGCCGCCGGCGCCACGCCGCGTAATTATCCCGTTCAAGGGGTCGATCTTGTACGTGTTGTTGCTACTCGACATCGTCGATCGGTTATTGAGTCGTTGGAGTATAGAGCGTAGTTGGAGTAAGCTAGATCTGTAGGAGTTTAGTTATGGCCGGGGCCCATAACCTGTAGAACGAAGGAGATATAATAAACTGATATACTACGATCTCAAGTAGATCGTTCTGCCTTTATATACAAAATATGATGTCCATTGTATTACCAATCTCTTCGAGCTGCTGTGCCGATGCGATGCCGGTGCACCAGCAACCCGGGGTCGAGAGCGATCTCGAACTTCCGGCTAAATGCGTGCCGGCTCTGCCTCGGCGGTGTCATCGTCCCGATTACTAACAGGGTGGCGGGTACCTTGTACAGGGCAGTCGCTCAGTGGGGGTGAATGCTTTGGTGGGGGCGGTGGGAGTGCCTGTGGGGTGTGTCCGTCGTGCGTCGTGCATCGTCTGCAACACTGACATGGTCCACTGCCTTTCCAACAAAGTCGACCCCATTTCCTGGCCGGCAATGTGCGTTCCCTATAGCCTTCACTCGCACACCCACTTGTTCTCTTGCCTTTCGTCTCTCTAGCGCGGGCTCTCTCTAGCTCCTAGCGCATCTCTCCGAGTCCCGATCCCTTCTCCCTGCCGCCGACACCGTTGGGACTTCCTTATCCTCCGCTTCCGTTTCTGCCTGACAAGGCAGACAGAGGGGCCGGATACGGTATGGCGGCTGCGAGCCATAGAGCCCTCTGCTCCTGTTTGCCGCTATGGGTTCTTGCCTCTATCTTCAGCTCCTGTGTTCTCGGCTCTCCGTCTCCCACGTAGTCTCACCGACCTATGTGTCCTCACTTCTATCTTTCTAGTCTGTGTCTCCACCTCCAGCGCCCTTCACCCGCCCCTTCGCCGGCTCAGCTCTCGCGGCAGTCGGGAGTCTCTCTTCGACACGCTGCCGGACGTGATGTTAGTCTGGGTGCGGTGCTGTGGGCTCCGGGGTGTTCACTGGCTGCTGACTTGATCCTCCCATCGAGCCGACGCTAGCCAATTACCAAGGCCGCCTGCTGTTCAGTGGACTCCCCAGAGCTGGTGCGCGTGCTGCATGTCGGAGGGGGATGGACAGTGATAGCCTTGAAGCTGGTTGGAGCGTGCACATGGCCCCAGGACGGGTTTATGACGCCGGCCAGAGGGTTCTGCGACCGACATGGGGACAGGCGCGGGGACGGGTGTGTGGCGACGTTAACATGGCAGTCTCAGGGCAGCGGATGGGGGTAAAGGGACGGACGCCAAGATGGGAGAGTTACAAGACGAACTAGCTCTGCGCTGCCCCTCCCCTGTGTCGCCAGTCCTGCGTTGCGCTGTTTGCACCGGGGTCTTTGCGTCCGTCGCGCTGTCTTACTGATGCTCTGCGCTCTGTGATCTGTGCTCTGTGCTCTGTGATCTGTGCTCTGTGATCTGTATAACGATGTCTCCGTAGTTCTGCTGCTCTGCTATTCGATAGCACTCCCCAGCATATATATTGCAAAAAAGCTACCTTCCACTTTCGCCCTAGCGCACATTCTGTAACCAAGTGGCACTGGTCGGTTAATTATCGCTCCAGTATTAGACGTTGAATGGATGAAACCCAGGATTATGACATGCATCATAGAGAATATGGATTTAATTTCAAAGGAGTGACCGAGAATTCAACTGTTTTAGTTACAAATATACACATGCATGGTGTGGTGATCATAAGTAGAATAGCGAGAAATACATGCATCTGACCCACACATTCTCTAGTTGACATTTTGCCATATGCTGAGGAGAGCTATGCGCGGACGCCCGAAGCATTGTCAGATTGTATTGTCGAGCCGCCAGTTCGGGGCCTGCGCCAGAACATGAAGAAACTGATCGTGTCCTAGAATGCGAGAAGATTACTCCAGGTACAACCTCGCAGCTATTCGACCTACCCTGTTAACGCCCAGGACAAGGAATCCAACCAAGGGGGCTAGAGAATGTGTTTAACACAGCAGAGACAAAGACGCAGCAAGAGTCAACATACTAGCAGCTTGTAAGATATCAACCCATATCGGTACACCAAATTCAACAGATGTCGGTACACCGGGCTCAACAGATATCGGTACACCGAGCTCAAAAACGCCTTCTCCAGTAGGCTGTCCCCTCGGAGACACCAGTATGCTAACCCCATGCGCACTATGTGCAGGCAGAGCCATTGAGGATGGTACATGTGTGTGTGGGAAGATTATCAGACGTACGCTGCCACGACGATGCGATACAAACCGAACACGACACTGAACAAAATAACGCGCAATAGGATAGAAAGCGGGACCACGGCATTTTTCTGCCAGCCTGTGCCTGAGTGTCGGAAGACCTTCCAGTGCCTGTACAACATCCTTACGATGAGCACTTCGTTGATTGGGTTCAATCGTGGACAATAATCAGTAACAGGTGTGAAGGTTCATTTGTATCTCTTACCGTCGAAAACCATAGCCATCATCAATAGCGCAAGCGTTGCACCAGAAACAGCTCGAATTCTGTAGTTCCGATAATTAGTGCGTGGCAGGCACCAAAGGTGAGGAGTATTGCTTACAGAGGATTGAGCAGGATCACGGCGCAATAAAAATTTGTTGGTATACTTCGTTGTAGATGAGAACCCATAACAACAACCTCGCCCATCCCAGGCTATGTAATGTATCGCTGAGCATAAGGTTACATAATGGTTGCCTCATTGGTGCTTACGACAACGGAAGGGAGCGTGAAAACCATGAAAAGTATGTATGGCATAAGAAGAAGCTGCCGAAATATCAGTGAGACGCAGAACAACTGTGATGGATAGCACAATTGTACCGCATATGTCACCCAACGGGCCTGCTTGATACCCTTGGCGGAATCGCCACGAATGGATGCACGAAGACTAAGCCAGAGCTTGAAAGAAGAAACCTCATGACTCGAATAAGGATGAGGTGACAGGGGATATACCTGTGCGACGAGAGCTAATGTGGAACCCGTCGTCATAACCTGTGCACCTTGGGTTAATGCAGCCTGTAGCACACATATACTCGAAGTCACTATTCCAAGTGAGTTGTCGACAGTGTTGCCGTCGGTACCACGATAGAGTCTGGAGGTGAAATGCGCGAGGAAGCACGAAGTAAGTCATCTCAATGGAACTCTCCACAGAAATAGGACTACCAACAAGATCGAGAACACAATACTGGAAAATATCCAAGTAAGGCAGAAGTTCAAAAATGTGGGGTCGCGGTTGACTTTTCGAGAGAACACGGCGAATACAAGAAGGGCAACCATTCCAATATGTCCGCCTGCGATTTGCAAAGCCAAGAAGACAGTCTGGCTTCTTCGGAGAGCTGCCGAAGGTCCTGTGAATGACGATACAGCGTGGTGTCGAACAATTGACACATACAGGCGCTATCGCGACGAATCTCCTGAACAATTGCCGCAGCCGCGGGCTGGAGATCAAGTTGGAAGTCTATTTTGATTCCGTCAAGGCGACATTGATTGGTTTCCGCTGCAACACACGATTAGAGCGCCAAGCTGATTATTCGTTAGTAAACATACTATCCAAAAGGACTTGTACAGCGGCCGCATCCTGAGGCGTCTTAGTTTGACACACTAGACAATTGCCTTGGGCCCGAAGAAAGGGAACTGTGCAACCACAATGCGGAGTGGTGCAACTGGCTTCCATTGCTTGAAAATTGGCGCATAGAGGTTGGCACTAGTAGATAAGGTAAGACGATAAGTGACAATGAGGGAGATCACTCGCATCTGTCGTATTTGAAGAATTTGACTGCCTCGAGGAGAGTGACGAACTGACCGTGTCCGAACGTGCAGTAACTGTCCGTCCTGATCAGTGAATGGGCTCAATAAGAATGACTTGTGGCACGAAGGCTAACCACAGCCTGAAAACAGTGCTAGAAAACATAACAGGGGTGTGAAAAACATCGTCGTCCTGCGACAGTTCAGATTAAAGTGACGTGTTGGCGTAAGTAGTATGCCTCACTAAGCGCCGATCAGACGCAGGAGACCATCAGCTGAGAGCGGTGAGACCTCAGCTGTGTGGTGTATTTACGTGGATTCTTATTGGATCGGAAGGTAAGTATACGAGTGTCAGATTGTCAACCTGAAGGCTCAAATGTTCATGTCGTACCCTGGCTGGCCCATCGAAGTTCTTTGGTTCTTGAGTGGCTAATAAAGATACTTGATGTTATGAAGTTGTGAACTTGACAGGATACATAGTATAGATCCTGTCAATTTCACAACATCAATATTGCCTTGCAATTGCTCTCCATGTCTATCCCAATCTCCAAGCTCACGACTTTGCCCATCGCTGTGACCGTCGTCGATGACACACCCTCGCGTTCGTCGAAGAGCTCGTGCGTGCTACCAATATTAAGTCAGGTGAGCACCATGATGTTCTCGTTGTTGCTGCTGTTTCTCTGCTCGCTGCTATTCTCTTACACCCCCGGCTACTCGTGCGAGATCACGTGACGCGGTCACCAATATAGTAGTCTGAGTTCGAAGGGAAACCCTATCAGTTTCTACTCAGGTACGTACTGCTAGATACTCACCGAGCAGACAGTAATCTTATCAGTTACTGCTTCGAACCCAGTGCTGCGCGTGACACCCATGCCTCCATCAACGCCACAATCCCCCAAAAATAACCCTCCCCCCACTCCTCTCCACGCTACCCGCCTTGCTGCGGGGCAGGATAGCGCTCGCGGCTACCCTTGATGCCGTGCATCCTGCAAGGCTTGTCCATGCTGTTATGGAGTTTCGGGGGACGTTGAGAGCTGGGGGTGTTGGCGCTGTGGGATTGTTGGAGTTTACGAGTGTAGGTGGTGGCGGTGGCGGCGCGTGTGGGTGCATATGTGCATCTTCGGCGCCTCTGGCTGCGTCTTCGGTTCCCACGCCTTATGTGCCTGTGCCTGTGCCTGCTTCTGCTGCTTCCTCTTCGGTTGGCTTCTCGTCTTCTGCGTCTTCATATAAATATGCTCCCCACACTTGTTCATCTGCGTCTGGTCCGACTCCCGTGCCTCCGTTTCCATCCGCTCGCCCTGCTACGTCCTCAGCTGCGTCCGTCCCTTCATCGTCTGCTGCGTCGTCCACTTGCGTTCCGTCTTCTGCTCCTGCATATAACTCTGCGCCTGCCTCGTCTGCTCCTTCATCTTACCCGTCTACTTCTGCTACGGCTCCTTCCTCCGCGCATGCTCCCTTCCCTTCTCCCGATCCTGCCCCGTCCCCCTACATGGTCCAAGTCTACGTCTCCCCCTCCGTCTCCTGCTCCATATTCATGGTCTTTATCATGTCTATGGCCCACCTTTAATCTCAATCTTGTTAGTAGTCATATTTCTGTGGATAGTTCCTCTGAGAAGAGTTACTTCATGCTTCCTCGTGCATTTCACCTCCAGACTCTATCGTGGTACCGACGGCAATGCTGTCGTCAACATCTTATGCCATACATACTTTTCATGGTTTTCACGCTCCCTTGCGTTGTCGTAGGCACCAATGAGGCAACCATCATGTAACCTTATGCTCAGCGATACATTACATAGCCTGGGATGGGCGAGGTTGTTGTTATGGGTTCTGATCTATAATGAATCATACCAGCATATTTTTATTGCGCCGTGATCCCCCTCAATCCCCTGTAAGCAATGCTTCTCACCTTTGGTCCCTTCCACGCACTAATTATCGGAACTACAGAATTCGAGCTGTTTGGGTGCAACGCTTGCGCTATTGCTATGATCTTCAACGGTAAGACATACATATGAACCTTCACACATGTTACTGATTATTGTCCACGATTGGACCCAATCAACGAAGTGCTCATCATAAGGATGTTGTACAGGCACTGGAAGGTCTTCCGACACTCAGGCACAGGCTGGCAGAAAAACGGCGCGGTCCCGCTTTCTATCCTATTGCGCGTTATTTTGTTCAGTGTCGTGTTCGGTTTATATCGCATCATAGTGGCAACGTACGTCTGAAAACCTTCCCACACAGACATGTACCATCCTCGATGGCTCTGCCTGCACATAGTGCGCATGGGGCTAGCATACTAACTAGTGTCGATAAGGGCGGCGGCGGCTGAAGAAGGCCGAGTTATTTCAATTGAGTTCGGTGTACCGACATGGGTTGATAGCTTACAGGATGCTAGTATGTTTCCCCTTGCTGCGTCTTTGTCTCTGCTGTGCCAAACACATTCTCTAGCCCCCTTGTTTGGATTCCTTGTCCTGGGGCATTAACAGGGTAGGTCGAATAGCTGCGAGGTTGTACCTGGAGTAATCTTCTCGCATTCTAGGACATGATCAGTTTCTTGATGTTCTGGCGCAGGCACCGAACTGCCGACTCGACATGACAGTCTGACAATGCTTCGGGAGTGGGTAGGCTCTTGTAGCATTCAACTGGACTTGGACACTCATCGTCACGTAGCCGAAGCTGAGAATCGACCCAAGTCTCAACACCGATACAACGTCCAAGAACAGCACACAAAGTACAACCAAGAGATTCTAAGAATTTGGAACGATTAGTTTAACTCCTTAGTCCGGAAAGCTGAAAAGGAGCTGACGGAAGACGAGGGAGACAAATAACCTGGAAAAAAGTCACGAATCTCTGGAGACACCCGAGAAGAATCACCTTATGCTGCGGCTAGCTCTCCCATGGTGGGAACGCCAGTGATTGCTATACCTGTTACCATTCCTATTCCTGTTCCAACTGCCAGCATCTCTTTAGTCGTCGATCATCGGATCGGGATATGAGCATAGGTCCTTAAAATGCACGCCAAGGCCGGTTGCGACTTGCGACAAGGACCAGCTTAAGCTTCGAGTTGAATTTAGCGCTCTAATATATCGTCTTAAGATCCCTCTAGCTTCCTTGCGAAGCACTTCGAGTGTTAAGCAGATGAGGGGCTGGACCCACACACGTCTACAATCAAACGACTTCGACGCGGCCCAAGCTCCGGGAACCTGGGCATCACAACATTTTGAATGGAAGATCTCGTGTTGGGAATTAGGTCATCGGGCTTGGCGGCACTTCGGTACGATGACGCGTCCCTACAATACAGTTCGCGAGACAAGGTATGGTGGACGGGATATAGATCTAAATCCACTTTGTATCTCTTATCCCAGCACCACCAGAGGCAGCAGAGAAGCAACCTTTTCCTCATAATTGTCAGTCGACCACTTGCAATCGGAATTATCGGATGTCAACGAATATGCTAATTTGTGCGGGATGTCGCCGATTCCATTACTGCGTACCTAGTCTTTGCCTTTGAAGCTTTCTCTGAAACCTGTGATATATGCAGAGCCCATAATGTGAAAAGGACGACTTGAAATCTCATAAAGTAAGATGTAAAGTCACTGCGAAGGCTAGTGGTACGCGGTAAAGCCTGAGCAGCCAAGGCCAGTGGCGACAAGGACTAGCTTGAGCTTCAAATTGAAGTTTTGACTCCAAGAGATGGTCTTAAGGTCCCTCTAGCTTCCTTGCGAAGCACATCGAGTGTTAAGCAGATGAGGGGCTGGACCCACACACGTCTACAATCAAACGACTTCGACGTGGCCCAACCGCCGGGAACTTGGGCATAACAATATTTTGAATGGAAGAAGCATGCCTCGTGTTAGGAATTAGGTAATCGGGCTTGGCGGCACTTCGGTGCGATGACGTTACAATACAGTTCGCCAGACAAGTGGACGGGAGAAAGTCCTGAAAATTCGCAGACTCTGCTGGTTTGTGACTTGTGCGAGTTATGGTGCCCTCGCCTAAAGATATTGATCATAGGTCGATGGTGCATGGAAACGGAGATAGTGCGAGACTCCGCTGTGATAAGTGCATATGTCCGGAAGCGTCAGCAGATCGAAGAAGAAGCTGTGCTTTTCTTCTTCCCCCGACCCTTTCCCTTGCTTGTCATAGCCGTTCTGTTGCCCTTCAAGTGGTCCTCTTCGATCTGCAACCAATTGAATTCATACAGGAGTATCTCGACAACTACTTGGGGATTGACCGTGTCCGGAGCCGTCCTGTTCTGCAATGTTGCTCCACATCATGAATGCATTAGCCTCATCTTGTAACTCTAGGGAACACTTTCAAGGAGGCTGGTGAGTATCTGAACCTTGATACTGCGCTCCTCTGCTCATACTCATCCTGTCGGCATTCATTTTCCTCCAGGGCTTCCTCCTCATCCAATGTGAGTGTGTACCCATCCAGGTATTGTGGAGTTGTGGGCATGAGGGCCTCAAGCATGGCAATCATCTTGTGCTCGTGGCCTGTAGTGTTGCTGGGCAACACTGAACTTCTTGGACAAGCCAGTGGGCTGACATGTCCTCCAGTCAGGGCCTTGGCCATAGATGGTGCCAATGCCCAACTTTGAGCCATTGGTGATGACCCAGGTAGGGTCATCGCTTCATGGGACCACTGGCCGTAGGATGGGGGCCTTGCAGGCCAGTGCCTTTATGCTTTGTAGGCACTTGTCAAGCAAGGTGTCCATCCATTCAAAGGGCCAGTTATTGCACACACATGCCAATAACGGGGTCATATATGTGCTTACATCTGGCATATAGTGTGTCAGATATTGGACAAGACCTAGGAAGTGTTGGACATTGTTGAATGTCCTGGGCTTCCTCCACTCATGGATGTGTTGCATTTTGCCTGCATCCGCATGGAGGCCTTGGCTGTAAATGATATGGCCAAGGTGCTCCATTCGCTCTAAATAGAGGTCACCTTCTTCTTCTTACTTAGGAAGAGGTGATTTTTCCGCAGCCTGTGGAAGACTATGTGGAGGTGATCCTCATGCTCTTCAATCAAGTGGGAGAAGATAAAAATGTTGTCCATATATACATGGTCGGTCGAAATGACATATGCAGTCGTAGCAGATTGCCATCATCAGATGTTGGAATGTTGATGGAGCATTGCAATATCCCATCTGGATCACTTGGCTCCTAAATGTGCCAAGCACTGCCACAAACACAGTTTTCATGATGTCCTCTGGACAAATAGATCCGCTCATATGCCTCAGACATATTGAGCTTCATCCAGTATTTTTTTTTTTTTTCCATTTTTATCCATTGAGTCACGTGCTCATGCAGGATAATACATGATGTGTAGCTAATGAGTGCCCATGAACAAGTGTCAAATCATGAGCCCTAAGGCAGGGAGGTCCTAATCTGGACTAAAAACCCTTGAGAATTAACCGCTGTAACATAAGTGTATAAGTTAGAAAGCAAAGTGTGTGGTCATTTCCTGAAACACATGTGAAAGAGTCCACAATATGTCTTGTCTATATATGAAAGAGTCTTTTTGAAAGGAATAGAGGAACCAGAAGCATACAAGTCCAGGTGAGAGTGTGACATGGGCAGGCAGGAGTGGGTGGGTGGCCAGAAAACTTGTGCCATGGTATATTAGACCATACCACGTCATCGAGGGGCATAATGAAGCCTCAACAGTGACCCTTGAACTCCCCAATGAGCTGAAAATCCGCTGTATTTCACCGGTCTTCCATTCAAGCTTTGTATGATGATATGAGGCTAACAACAACGAACTGTTTCCTCGTCATGAAGCCAAGTCATTCTACAACTTTGGATCGAACGACAACGAAGAGTGGCTCATCGACGAGATTATCACACACTGATGGATAAACTCGACGCACGTGGAGCTCCAGGTCTGCTGGACCCGAGGCGACGTTACATGGGAACCCATGTTGTCATGTAAGGATCTTGAAGCTCTCGATCACTATCTAGAGCTCTGGGGAGTAGGTAAGCCACACGACCTCCCCAAGCGATGCTAGATGCATCAGTCACGTGTATACCATGTGACACGCCGGCCACGGTGTGGTTAAATTTTCACTTCAGACCTTTCCGAGGCGCATCACTTCTTGGAAGCAACCACCACCACCATCCTCTCCCCATGAAGATAATGCCATCGAAAGATGGAATGGACGTTGATCTGTCAACGTCCAAGCCACGCTCAACGGCCCCAAAGCAAGGGGCCGCCGACATCCTATGAGCACCAGTCAACCAAGAGCACTGGATGATTGTAGGATGGGAAGATGCTCTGGCAATCATCCACCCAGACGACTGCGACACTTGCGCGGCATACGCTGTGCACTTAAGGGCCACGACCAGCACCCAAAAGGTGAAGCTGAAGGATGACAGTGACGCCATTGACGCAGCCTGGGGGTGGTTCCCCAGGGCAATCACGCACAATGTGCAAGTAGAGCCCTTACAGGACATCCATGACCTCAAAAAAGAGGTCAATGACCTAGAACGCATGGTCAAAAACCACAAGGATGCACTCAACGCTGAGCGTGTCAAAGTAAAAGAACTGGAGGAGTAACTTAAGGCTCTCCAGCACCCACACGCAGCCTCAAAAAGGCCGCACCAGGACCAGGCTACTGACCCAGTGGCTGGCCCATCATCACCTCATGCGACGGCTGTTGGGTGCATTTATGCTCCTGCACCAAAATCAAGCATAATATGTTCGATTTACTGTATGGTGTTCCAATTCTTTCTCACATTGTTCTTGTACCATGCATCTATTTCTCTGATTATTTTCGAAATTTTCCAGTTACTCCTTATCTCTCCATTTCATTCTGTTATTCCTATTTTCACAGGCGGCTGCACCCAGCGGAGTTTGAAATGACTTCGACGCGCGAGCCCTTGGGCGCTAAAGGGCCGGGTGCACGTATATGCCTTCTGAGACAGGATAGTGCTCCTCTCTCAGTGACAATAAATTCACTGAGAGAGGCGAGTAGTATTCTTTATATTTACATAGCATGTTGACTGAAAATCATGTAGTGTATTTGATTCTAGGTATTGTATTAATATATTAGTGACAATAAATTCACTGAGAGAGTGTATTTGATTCTAGCTTTCTAAGAACTCTACCGAACCTTCCCTGCCATAGCCCCTAGTTGCTAACAACAGCACCCTTGCCAGCATGTGCAGCCTTGGGACTGGCATCCCGAATATTGGCCGCCACCCCAACATCAACGGAGGGGCCGAGCGCACTGTCCATCCCAGACGGATGGCAGTCTGACTCCTCCATCTGGAAGTCATACAACCCGGACAGGGCTCAGCGCATAGCTGAGCACCCCAAAAAGAAGTGCAAGAAATTGTGCGGCACCCCCAACACATACAATGGCCTAGCCATTGCAAAGGAACGTACGATCAGCGCATACCTAGCGGTGTCACCATCACACACCATTAACGACCCTGCCTTGCAATGGCAGGTAGCTACAATTGAGGCCCAGTACATTGGCCCGCATGTAGACCTGCTGCCAGTGGAGGGGCCAGTTCACCTTCCATTCTGTAAATATCATATTTATCCACATTGCCCTTAAGGCAATGCACACTACTGGAATAGCTTAGCTAATCACTGTACAGTTTTTGTGTGGGAACCGCGCGGCAGTTCTCCAGATCTTACCTTACACTGTCACTACATAGCACACGGAATAACCACATCTTGGTCGAGTTCCGCTTGCCCTTGTGACACAAGGCCTTAGGATACACTATCTTACACCTTTTTGAACTTCCTGCAGTTGTTCGCCAAGCGAACAACTGAATTGTGGAAATCCGCACAATCTTGAAAAAGATCGCTGCGTCAACGGCTGTTTACCATTGAACATCATCCAGTAGACCCTCTACTGTCGACTGCGAGCGTGATGATTCCATGCAGTTGAAGAAGAACATGAGCTTCTAGCTCATGGACAACCCCCCAGGGGCAGCCTAGTGACACAACAGCTGATGCTACCCTGGACCAAGAGTCCAGGACACCAGAAGATGGAGAGATCATAGATCTCACCGCACTCGTTGCCCCAATAGAGGATCCACATATCACCCAGTGTGGCCGAAGAGGGGACACTGATGGACAACAATCCAGTGTCCCCGCCCCACTCCCCCTGGCCCCAGAACAAGGGCAAGGGTAGAGACGTCTCACCGTCGTCCGACGGCAGAACCTCAAGAGTGGGGCATGCTTTGATACAATCTCGAAGTAGAAACTCAGCCCGCCACTCACGAAGTCGAGTGACAACTGTCGTCCCTGACGGGGCATGACAAGCCAAAAGATGAGCACACAACGATGATGGGCAAGCCTCAGAATATTCGAGCTCGAGTCGCAAAAGCTCGAGGAAGAACGGCATCGACAACGAGACAGCGGACACAATGGCCAAGCAAGTGCAAGACACATTGCACCAGAACATGCTCACAGGCCATAAGCATGAGCATATAGCGTCGCGGCTCGGCAATATCGCGACAGCCCTCATGCAGTTCAGTAAGGAACTCCACTAAACAGAGGAGATCCGACAACGGGACGTGGCATCGCTAGAGGACGTGCAAAAGGCACTTCACTCACGCGAAGAGCCCGTAGCATCCATCAGGAGCGTGCCCCGCATGGCTGCGAGCGAACAAGACCACTCCCCCGACAACCAACGACGACAGGAGCAAGACCGACGACGCATGCCGCCGCTGGCAGCCCCAGTCGAACAAGACGTATGATTCAGGAATGAATTGCATGCAGAACCGGCTGCACCAACGAGCAGCCGCAAGACAATCCAACAGATCATCAGAGAACAGGTTGTCTCAGAGCCTGACTCTGAGACATCGATGGAGAGCCTAGAGCTTGAGGCCATGCACTGGCAAAAGAAAGAGGCCAGCGTGGCGCGTCGCCACACACGGGCTCTTGAGCTGCTAGCGCAGAACGCTACAGCTGCTGTGGCCCAGGGCCACACTGACTGGCAGCCCGACGAGTTGCTCACGTGCGCCGTACAAGATGCACGGCAAGCATGTGCAGCCTACAATAGTAGGCTGCGCCTGCGCAATGCAGGACTGACGGGCAACACACATCACGTGCCCCCGCCAGAAACCCGCGCACCAGAGGCGCCAGGCCCAGAGCCTGACCCGGCCCCAGCCCCAGTCAGAGCATACACTGACATGGTCCGCGTGATATCACAGCCGCGTGACCGGTCCATGGCGCCAACTGAGGGCAGGGCATACCGGACCAGCCAGAAAGCGCGCAAGAGCCATACGACGGTATCACACGAATGATACACATCGCGATGGCCGACACCATTGACACAGACCCCGAGAAGTCCACACTGGCAAAGGCCGGCATAAAGCTGGCCCATCCCGAGCCATACACAGGAGGGTCCAACCTCGAAGAGTTCGAGGTCTTCATCGCGGCCATCTTGAGATGGCTCAAGATAAATTGCCTGCTGGGACTGACCAGCATCAATATGCAGGTTGGTTATGTGGGCACTCGCCTCACCGGCGAAGCCCAGGAATGGTTTCTTCGAAATGTTCCACGTTTTGACCGCCAGGTCCGCAATTGGACCCTGGAGACGGTGATGCAGGGCCTCCAGAAGTGGTTCCTGCACACCCTGACATACCACCATGTGTCGAACAAGTTTGACGCAGTCATGCAGGGCACAAAGACCGTTCAGGAAATGCTGAACGACCTCACGAAATAGGCGGCTCGCATGATACAGCCGCCAGATGACTACATGCTCTGGAGACAGTTCGTGTCAGCATTGCACCAAACACTGTGCAATGAGGTCCTCAAGAAGGGCTACAATGCAGAAAGCAGCTCTTCGAAGCAGCCCACATGATCGAGGAAGTGTCGCTACAACATGGGGATGCGTCGGGCAGAGAGCGCGGCCGCAACAGCCAGCGCGTCACAGTTTGCACTGAGCAAACCGGTGCCACGGGCAGGCCAAAGTAGGCCTGCCCCTTTCCAGAGGAGCGGGACGTCCCAGCGTCCACAGCCGCCCTGCCCTGCCCCAGCGGGATGGCCACCTGAGACTAAGCAGCCTCAGGCTTTGGGAAGATCATCGAAGCTGAGCTACCCCCCGAAGCCATCAGGTCGACCACCAGATCGACCCAGCAATGCTCCGAGCAGCATCACCTGCTTTTAATGTGGCCAGCCAGGGCACAGAAAAGCAGAGTGTCCGTGGCTCAAATCCGGCATACAGACAGCAGCTGCAAGACACAGCGATGACGAGGATCCAGACCCGGATCCCGACCATGCCCCTCTTCTGCAAATCGATGAAGAGGGGGAGGGTGAGCCTCAAAATGACGAGGATCAGGGAGATGCAGAGGCTCCTGTAGATGAATGGGAGCCCGAGGCATCCCAGTATTATGACTGGGATGAAGAAACAGCGGACAATCAGACCGCATACAGGTCCGGCACGATTAGAGTCGTGCCAGACAATGATGGGGCCACCAAAGTAATGGCGGCCCACACAACAGTGGCCCCAGACAAGGCGGTCGAGCCAATGTATCACCATCGGAGCAAGCAGCGATTGTGGCCCGCATGGCTGTGACACGAGAACCGTACCCTGTCGGGGTACTGGGAAATCAACGGTGTGAAGGCCCACTGTCTCCTCGACAGTGGGAGTAAAGGGGTGCTGATCTCCCCTGAATTCATGTGGGCCACAGGCATGAAGACGTTTGCCCTAGAACAGCCAATTGTGCTGCAATTGGCATACATCGGTAGTCATTCCACAATCAATTATGGAATGAACACGACCATTAAATTCGGTCGCAAGCTCCACGACGAGTATTTTGACATAGTGATCGTCGAATACTACGACACGATCCTCGGAACACCTTTCCTGAGGAAGCTATGCATCACCCTGGACTTTTCTAGCCCAGGGACTATTCATATAGGGGATGAAAAAATCCCCACAGGCAAGGTATCCTTTGATGAAGACTCGTCAAAAGAGGACCAAGCACTGAAGGTGAGCAGGCTCACCTCTGGGCCACGGTCCACTCAAGCCCACGACTTGTCCTCAAACTCTCCCTATACACACAGGGAGAGACATGCCCATCTGACAATGAAGGCGCTGGGGAAGAAGAAGACGCTCCCGTGCGCAGCGGGACCGAATAGACGCACAAGGCACCTAATGGAATCTTGTTCTGCTGGCATCATCCCAACGGACGATGACATTCCTTGCTTGCGCGAGGAATGGATGGAAAAGATCACTGACCTCATCAGTGGTATTCCACTTGAGCTCCCCCCTCTAAGGGAGGTCAACCATGAGATAAATCTCATTGATCCCAACAAACACATTGTCATGATGCGTTTATTTCCTATACCCAGTCGCTCTGTCCTCCCATTCCTCACTCCATCTCTATGTTTGCTCCGATCGCCCTTCGCCGGGTTTGGCGATCGATCTTCACTATTCACATCGTTCGCCATAGCCATGCCATCAAAGCACGATTGATGTCCTTTGACCGGCTCGGTGGTTCATCACTGGCCCTATCACCTCCTCGGCTCAACCCCCTTCTGATGTTCCTATGGTCGGATTGTCACGGCTCGTGTATTTCTTGCACCCAGCTATCCCTGTTTCCCATTTCACTACTCCTCCTCTGTGTTCACTCGGCTTCGCCCCTCCCCCAACCACTCCTCCTCTACGTCCGCTCCATTCTCCCTTCACCACATTCGCCAAACGACCATTCGCTACTTGCATCATTCGCCAGCAGGCACACCATCAAACACGATTGACACCCTTTATCCGGCGTGATGGTTCCTCACTGGCCCCATCATCTTCTCGATACAACCCCTTTAGGTGTTCATATGGCCGGGATGCATTCGCGTGGCATCCTACCCATAGGTCGTGTGGGATCAACCAAGCAGACGAAGAGTCCATGCAGGGTGGTGTATATGCAGCTCCCAAGGCGCGATTTCGTACATAGGTACCTTCGCCCTCTTTACTCTCCATCATTTCATGTTCACACTCCTCTTCCATTCTATTGTATGTTTATTTCATCTATTTGTATCATGACGGCCTCTTTCCTATTCACTGTTACCATACAAGCATTCGAATAAGTAGTTTACATTCACATGTATATCCCTCAGTTCAATTATCATATGTCTATCTTGTGCAAAACTTGATCTCACTGTGACTATCGTCTTGAGCCCTCTCCTGTAGATTTCTATCTTCGACCAGAGGAAGACTTAAGCATCACTGGTGAGTTTTCATACTTCATCTTCGTTACCTTAAACCTTCAAACTATTATCTGTGCTGTTGGCGAAGGGCTCTGAAGGAGCGCCTTTGCCGGTGAAAGGATTGTTGCTACTTAGACAACCTTTCCGTGACACCTTGCACGTTACATCGTCAAGTGCGACAGGCTATTTCGCTATGACTGTAGATAGGGCAAGCCCCGATCGGGCAGCCCTCTTATCTTCTGAACATTTATTGGTTCACCCTATTCACCAGATGGCATACTTATTCACACAAGTTATTCAGGCATTCACTGTGTTCACTAATGCATGATATTAACACCTAAAAACCAATCTTGACAAAGGGCTCCGAAGGAGCACCTTCGCTGGCGAAAGGATTGTTGCTACTTAAACAACCTTTCTGTGGCACCTTGCACGTTACATCGTCAAGTGCCATGGGCTATTTCGCTATGACTGTAGATAGGGCAAGCCCCGATCGGGTAGCCCTCTTATCTTCTGAACATTTATTGGTTCCTATCTACAGTCATAGCGAAATAGCCCATGGCACTTGACGATGTAATGTGCAAGGTGTCACGGAAAGGTTGCTTAAGTGGTAACAATCCTTTCGCCAGCGAAGGCGCTCCTTCGGAGCCCTTCGCCGACAGCACAGATAATAGTTTGAAGGCTAAGGTAATGAAGGTGAAGTATGAAAACTCACCAGTGATGCTTAAGTCCTCCTCTGGTTGAAGATAGACATCTACAGGAGAGGGCTCAAGACGATAGTCACAGCGAGGTTAAGTTTTGCACAAGATGGACGTATGATAATTGAACTGGAGAATATTGTAAATAACCTGTGTATCTATGTGTACCATAGTTATTACCTAATCCCAGTGGGCCCCTTAGGGACCCACTGTATAGTTTATGCGTGGGAACCGGCCAGCGGTCCCCATCGCATCTTACTCTTACCTGTCACTACGTAGCATTCAGAATACCACTCATTGGTCAAGTTCTGTAGTGCCCTTGTGATACAAGGTCATAAGATCGACATCCTTTACACCTTTTTGAACTATCCTGTGGTTGATCGCCACGCGACCAACCGATAGTGGATTCGAAGCAATCTTGAAAAAGATCGCTGCGTCGACGACTAAACATCGTTGAGACCCTCCAGTAGACCCTCTACTGTCGGCTGCAAGCATGATGATTCCACGCAGTCGAAGATGGACATGAGCGACGAGCTCGAGGTCCACGCCCCAGGCGCAGCCCAGTGACACGACGGCTGACGCTACCCTGGACCAAGAGTCCAGGACGATAGAAGACGGAGAGATCGTAGACCTCACCGCCCTCGTCCCCTCAGTAGAGGATGAGGAAAACCCTGACCACGCCGAGGAAGAGATGACGCCGGGCAACGAGCCGGCGCCACCCCCCCATTCCTCTTTGCCCAGAGACAAAGGAAAGGGCAGAGAAGTCTCGCCGTCGTCAGACGGTAGAGCAACAATGTCAAGGCGGGCACAAAGCCACGACTCAAACCAACGCTCACGAAGTAGAGCGACAACGATCGTCCCTGAAGGAGGACGACGGCAAAAAAGACGAGCCCCAGATGATGGTCAGGACTCAGAATACTCGAGCTCAAGTCGCAAGGGCTCGAGGGCTCACGCCATCAACCACAAGACGGCAGAGGCCCTGAACAAACAGGTGCAGGCCGCGCTGCACCGAAGCATGCTGACGCACCACAAGCACAATCAGCTGGCATCGCAGCTTGACAACGCCGCCGCCGCCCTAATAGCAATCGGCAAGGAACTCCACCAGGCGGAGGAGATCAGGCTGCAAGATGCAACCACGCTGGAGGACGTCCAGAAAGCCCTCCGCCCATGCGGGGAACGTGACGCAACTCGTCCGAGCTCGCGACAGTCCGCAGCCAACGAACGCAGTCGCGACGGGGAAGACCCGTGCCGAAAGGAGCGGGACAAGCAGCGAATGCCGCTGCCAGCTGTCCCGGTCGAACAGGACGTAAGGTTCGGGAACAAACCTCAAGAGCAACCGGCTGCCCCAACGGACAGCCGTAAAACGATCCAACAGATCATTAGGGAGCAGGTCGCCTCAGAGCCTGACTCTGAAACGACGACCAAGAGCTTAGAGCTCGAGGTCGCACACTGGCAGCGTAAAGAAGCCGCAGCCGCGTGCCGCCACACATGGGCACTCGAGCTACTAGCGAAGAACACCGAAGAGACAGTGGCCCACAGCCACACCACACAGCTGCCCGACGAGCAGCTCATGCAAGCCGTACAGGACGCACAGCAGGCGTGCGCAGCCTACAACAGCAGGCTGCAGATCCGCAACGCGGGATTGACCGGGGACACCAGGCACAAAATGCCCCCGGAACCGAGAGCACAAAATGCTCTCGATCCCGAGCCCGATCCAGGCCCGGGGCCCATCAGGGCATATAACAGCCTCCCCCACGTGGCGTTGCAACCGCGCGAGCGATCCATGGCCCCAATGGAAGGCCAGGGAATCCCTGACCAGGCCGACGTCGTACCAATGGAGCCGTACGACGGGATCACACGGATGATCCGCGTGGCATTAGCAGATGCTGCAGACACAGACCCGGAGAAGTCTGTGCTAGCGAAAGCTGGCGTAAAATTGGCTCACCCCGAGCCATATGCTGGGGGATCTGACCTCGAAGAGTTTGAAATCTTCGTGGCAGCCATCCTACAATGGCTGAAAATGAATTGCCTCCTAGGGCCAACCAGCATCGACATGCAGGTCGGCTATGTGGGCACTCGCCTCACCAGCGAAGCCCAGGAGTGGTTCCTTCGAAACGTTGAACACTTCGATCGCCAGGTCCGCAGCTGGACGCTGGAAACAGTGATGCAAGGCCTTCAAAAAAGGTTCCTGCACACACTGACATACCATCACGCATCGAATAAGTTCGACGCGGTCATGCAGGGCATGAAAACCGTTCAGGAAATGCTGAACGAGCTCACGAAATACGCGGCACGTATGATACAGCCGCCAGACGATTACACGTTCCGGAGACGGTTCGTATCGGCACTGCGCGAAATGCTGCGCAACGAGGTCCTCAAAAAGGGCTATAATGCCAAGAGCAGCTCAATAGAGCAACTCTTCGAGACGGCCCGGATGATTGAGGAGGCATCCCGATACAACATGGGGATGCGCCGTGCAGAAAGCGCTGCCTGGCTCACAGGGAGCAAGCTGTTGACACAAATGGGCCTGACCAGGCCCAGCCTGTTCGCAAGAAGCAGAACAGGACAATGGCTAACGCCCTCACGCCCAGCACAGGCTGGACGCCCGCCTGAAGCTAAACAGCCTCAAGTGTCAGGGTCGTCCCCACGACCTGCCCCACCAACGAAAGCGTTGGGCCGGCCTAACGATCGACCCAGCGGCAACCAAAGCAACACCACGTGCTTTGACGGCCAACCTGGCCACAAAAAGGCGGAATGCCCCCGGCTTAGAGCCAGTATAAGGACAGCAGCCGCGAGGCACGACGATGAGGCCGAGGATCTGGAGACGGATCTCGGTCAAAATTCTCTTCAACAGATTGATGAAGAGGGGGAGGGTGATACCCAACCCAACGACACTCCGGACAACGGAGACGCGCCCGCTGAAGAGTGGGACCCCGAGCCGTCCCAATACTATGAATGGGACAAGGAGGTGGAAGACACCACCTACAGGTCCAGCATGATCAGATTCGCGCTGGAGGACGAAACCACCACGAAGGTCATGGCGGCACACATGTCAGTCACGCCAGGCAAGGTGGCCGAGCTGGTGTATCACCACCGAAGCAAACACAGGACGTGGCCAACGCGCCTGCGCAGTGAGAACCGTACCCTATCAGGGTACTGGGAAATAAACGGCGTAAAAGCCCACTGCCTGCTAGATAGCGGCAGCGAAGGGGTACTGCTATCCCCCGAATTCACGCGAGCTACAGGGATGAAGACATTCTCCCTGGAGCAGCCAATTGCGCTGCAGCTAGCCTGCATAGGCAGCCATTCCACGATCAACTATGGAACGAACAGGACCATCAAATTTGGTCGTGAGACATACAACGAATATTTCGACGTAGCGAACGTCGAATATTACAACACTATCTTAGGGACACCGTTCCTAAGGAGATTCAGTATAACCCTGGACTTCTCAAGCCCAGGGACGATCCGCAAGGGGAATGAAGTGATCCCCACGGGCAAGGAATCGTTCGACGACGATGGATCGACGAACGAGGACAAGGGGCCACGGGTGAGCAGGATCACCCGGGCACCGAAGCCTAATCTGGCTCATTGAAGCCAGGAGGATGAGTCGCGGGATGACTCGTCCTCGAACTCACCCTACAACCATAGGGATAGGCGCTCTCACCTAACGGTGAAAGCAATGGGGAAGAGGAAAGCGGTTCCGCGCGCCGCGGGACCTAATAGATGCACACAGCGCCTAATGGCTTCTAAGCCAACCACCACCATCATCCTCACGGATGATGACCTTCCTCGCCTCCGCGAGGAATGGATGGAACGAATCACTGACTTAGTCAGTGGAATTCCATTAGAACTCCCACCACTACGGGAGATCAACCATGAGATCAACCTCATCGATACCAACAAGCACATGCGGTATCGACTACCGAAATGCCCCGAACACTTCCGAGAGGAACTATCAGCTAAGATAGAACGATACACCACTGCAAAGTGGTGGATTCCGGCAGGTGCGCAGCAGGCAGTGCCCATGCTGTGTGTGCCGAAGAAGAACGGTACATTGCGAACCATCTTCGATCTGCGCCAGCAGAATGAGAACACGGTGAAGGACGTCACGCCCTTCCCGGATCAGGATATCATCCGCAGCAACATGGCTCGCTGTCGGTATCGAACAAAACTCAATATGTCAGAAGCATACGAGCAGATCCGGATCCATCCGGATCACGTAGCAAAGACTGCCTTTGCCACGATCCTTGGCACATTCAGGAGCCAGGTGATACAGATGGGAGACTGTAACGCCCCATCAACATTCCAACGGCTGATGACAGCCATTTTCCGCGACTGCATAGGTCGCTTCGTCCATGTATACATGGACGACATCTTCATATTCTCGCTCTCAATACAAGAGCATGAAGAGCACCTCTACATCGTCTTTGACAGACTGAGGAAGAATCACCTTTTTCTGAGCAAGAAAAAGGTGGACCTCTATTCCATCTGAATGGAGTGTCTCGGCCATATCATCAATGGCCGAGGGGTACATGCCGACGAGGACAAGATGCAACGCATCCGCGAGTGGCGCAGGCCATGGACGTTCAACGACGTCCAGCGTTTCCTCGGGCTGGTACAGTATCTGGCACACTACATGCCAGATGTTAGCATATATACCACCCCACTATCGGGCTGTGCACATAATAACTGTCCATTCGAATGGACGCCACTACTAGACAAATGCTGGCAAAGCATTAAGGCGTTGGCCTGTAAGGCCCCGATCCTGCATCCAGTAGACGCCAGGTGCCCAGAGCCGATCTGGGTGATCACCGACGGATCAAAAGCCGGCGTCGGTGCAGTCTATGGCCAAGGTCCGGACTGGAGAACTTGTCGACCGGCCGGCTTCTTGTCAAAGAAGTTCAGCGTTGCGCAGCAACACTACCGGACTCACGAGCACGAGACAATCGCGGTGCTCGAGGCTCTCATGAAATGGGAGGACAAACTGCTGGGATGAAGGTTCACCCTTGACCAGGAGCACTGGATGATCATGGGATGGGAGGACGCCCTCACCATCGTCCACCCGGACAATTGCGCAACATGCGCGGACTACGCCGCGCACTTAAGGGCCGCGACAGGCACCCGCAAGGTCAAGTTGCAGGATGAAGACATCGGCGACACCGTCGATGCAGCCTGGGGATGGCTCCCAAGGGGCATCGCGCGTGATGTGCAAGAAGAGCCCCTCCGGGACATCCACGACCTTAAGAAAGAGGTCAAGGAGTTGGAACGCGCGGTCGAAGACCACGACGATGCGCTCGCAACCGAGCGCACCAGGATCAAGGAACTGGAGCAACAGCTAAGCGCAGCCCAGCTCCAGGTTACCCTGGCCCACGTTGCCTCAAAAAGGCCGCGACATGACCCGGCTATGGACCCAGTGGCCGGGCCATCATCACTTCATGCGACGGTGCCGACCCCGACAACGACAACGACGGAAGGGCATAGCGCGCCTTCCGACTCTGCGTATGGCATCCCAGATGGATGGGAGTCAGACTCGTCCGTCTGGAAGACGTACGACCCGGAAAGGGCACAGCGGCTGGCAGAGCAGCCAAAGAAAAAGTGCAAGAAAGTGCGCAGCACCCCCAACACCATCAATGGGCTAGCCATTGTGAGGGAAAGCGCAATTAGTGCTTACCTAGCAGTGTCATCGTCGCACACTGTCAACGACCTCACCCTTCAATGGCGGATAGCGCAGGTCGAGGCCCAGTACATCAGGCCTGGCGTGGCCCTGCCTCCACCGGCGGGGACAGTTCACCCTCCCTACCCAGGGGAGGGGACGCTCATCCCACTCGGAGATCCATCGATCTCCGAGACAGGCCTCCTACCACGGCCATTAGGAAAGGCCCAACAGCGTCGTACTCAATGGTACGACGTCTGCCCGCTCGACGACCCACGCTTCGTTGAACTCATAGCACGGGCAAAAGAAACGCCACAGATAGTGCATACGCGCGAGATGATCAGCGTATTCAAACGCATCGAGCGCGAACAACGTGCTCGAAATCCCAAAAGGGATTGTCTCGTGATAGCGGGCGGTACCCCGCACGATATCGCGGCCATCCTGAAGGGTTGGATACACAACCCTGAAGGGATCCCATCCGCCATCCATGACAACGCGGATGGCACCTTCAACATAGACGACATGGACGTCTGGATGTGGTTGAAGGCCCTTGCGCCCTGGGTCAAAGGGGTCACATCACCTCTCAGGGCGAGGCTACTCGACCTATTCGGCTCGACAGACCAATGGTCGAGCTTCGTCAACGCCAGGGAAGTGCTGACGCCTCAGAGCACCACCCTGCGGCTCTCCATCACGGGCCCATTCCCTGTGGAGGGCCGAGCCGGCCCCGACATCCCCCTCGCCGAGATCGCGAGATGGTTGGCCTGCTACGCGGGGGTCACTCGCGAGCGAGTGACACGCATTGAATATTATGTTCAACGCAGCATCACCGGCGTGGCATTCAGTGCCGCCGCCTGCAAGGGCCAACAAAAGGTCATCAAGACCAGCCATGTGAGGGCGGCGGTGCCGTGACCCCTCACTCACGCTCAGCTCGACCAAGAGCTGGTGCGCTTCCGGCCCCCTCCTCAGACTGAGGACCCGGCCGTTGAGGCCATGCTCCGTGAGGACGCTGGCCCCATCACCCAAGCGGATACCGCCGCTAGTGGTGAGGCCGACCAGCCTCACCCAATCACCACCATTGACGCGGAGGTGCCCCCGGAGGAGTCATGCGCTCCACCGGCCCCGTACGATGACGACGTCATCGTATCGGCCACTCTAGAGGACTCCCTCATGGATGACCTCTATGAGTCGTAGTTGACCCCTATAGTTGTCTATAGAGGGGGAGGGTGTAAATAACCTGTGTATCTACATGTACCATAGTTATTACCTAATCCCAGTGGGCCCCTTAGGGACCCACTGTATAGTTTATGCGTGGGAACTGGCCAGCGGTCCCCATCACATCTTACTCTTACCTGTCACTACATAGCATTCAGAATACCTAGGAAAGAGGCCATCTGGAGTCAGGGTTGGATAGGGGGTGTGATGCCATTAATAGTAGAATTTTCTTCAGTGTACGTTGAAAAACAATGGCGGTCTCGGGCTATATGCGTGGTTGCGGCCGAGTCAGCAAGCCAATCTGACGTTGAGATGGAGATAAGAACTGCGTCATCAGCGGTGAATGCAAAATCATTTCCTTCCGTTTGTTGGGCAGTGTCACTATCTTTTGACTTATACCATGTTGGTGCTTGTCCTTCTTTCCCTCCTCCCTTTGCCCAACAATCCTTTATGTAGTGACCCTTCTTGCCACAATTGCGGCACTTGCCTTTCGTGGCGCCAGATTCATCGTGTGACTGACTTCTGAGTGCTGTTTGCCGGGCCGACCCTTCTTGCCGTGCCCGATCTTCGTCCAGGATTCTGGCTATCAGGATGTCCGACGAAATTGTAGTGCCGCCGGCGTTAACCGCAGTAATGAATGAAGACCAAGAGTCCGGGAGTGAGGTGAGTAATGTATTAGAGAAATCGTCATCTGTGATTAATTGGCCGCGGGCACACAGTTCCTGGCTGAGTCCCTGGAGTTTTCGAATATGTTCTTCCATGTTGGCTCCCTCTTCTGCGAGGGTACGGAAGAAGTTGCGGCGGAGGTTAATGATTCCGACCGCACCTTTGTATTTCCTGTAATCTAATCCAGATAGCGTGACTCCCCATGAATTGATCAACGTAAACGAGGTGTTCATCGGATATACGTAAACAGATCTCTTTCTCACCTTCTTGTCTTTTTTCTTCCAATCGGTGATCGCCTGTCCTTCTGCCGATGTTATGTTGTCTGTGTCCGCCGCTGTAGGCTCGACATCGGTGCCGACTGTGATACCCCAAAGGTCTTGGTCATCGAGAATCCATTCGAGGCACCGGCACCATGCGGTGTAGTTGTCCCCATTCAGGGGATCGATCTTGTACATACTATTGGTGTTGGCAAGGGACATTGTAGGTCGGTTATTGCTGATATGGAAAGATTGTTTTTGATTAGATATTTAGTTACGGCCAGGGCCCATAACCTATAGGTCGAAGGTGCTTACAAATAAGATGTGAGGAAGTCTGTTGTTTCGATGATCTATAGTAATGCTAGGTCGAAGATGCTTACAAATAAGATGTATGTGAGGAAGTCTGTTGTTTCGATGATCTATAGTATGCCGTCTTAAGTACAAAAATGCTACTCTAATTATAACATGTCCTTTTGTCCAGCAAAGTACAAGGAGCTCATTGTACTTTGCTGCACTCCTTTTTCTATCCCATACCTTTGACTCCTTGTGCCTCGTACGCATCATCATCTTATGTCAGCACGCCGGAAGTGCCGTTTCACTCAACAGAAACAACCTTTTCCTCATAATTGTCAGTCGACCACTTGCAATCGGATGTCAACGAACATGCTAATTTATGCGGGATGTCGCCGATTCCATGACTGCGTACTTATTCTTTGCCTTTGACGCTTACTCTGAAAGCTGTGATATATACAGAGCCCATAATGTGAAAAGGACGACTTGAAATTTCATAAAGTAAGATGTAACTGCGAAGGCTAGTGGTACGCGGTAAAGCCTGAGCAGCCAAGGCCAGTGGCGACAAGGACTAGCTTCAGCTTCAAATTGAAGTTTGGACTCCAAGAGATGGTCTTAAGGTGCCTCTAGCTTCCTTGCGAAGCACGTCGATAAGCAGGCGAGATGAGGGGCTGGACCCACACACGTCTACATTCAAACAAACTTCGACGTGGCCCAAGCGCCGGGAACTTGGACATAACAATATTTTGAATGGAAGAAGCATGTCTCGTGTTGGGAATTAGGTAATCAGGCTTGGCGGCACTTCGGATGATGCTACAATACAGTTCGCTAGACAAGTGAACAGGAGAAAGCCCTGAAAATTCGCAGACTCTGCTGGTTTGTGACTTGTGCGAGTTATGGTGCCCTCGCCTAAAGATATTGATCATAGGTCGATGGTGCATGGAAACGGAGATAGTGCGAGACTCCGCTGTGATAAGTGCATATGTCCAGAAGCGTCAGTGTTATAAACTGGTATATGTTGCTTCATTTCTTTACTATGCCAGCGCCGCCTGTGTTGTGAACCGGCACTTTCCCAGGACTATCCACATTAGGATACACCTATCTAGTTCCCACTCCGCGGTTCCCTGACCGAGCGCTCGCATATCAATCATTGTATAAGTAGGTAGCGCCATAGTTACAATGAATCTAATGGTTTTAGCCCTTCACTCCCATGAGGAGTCCGGTCGAGCGAGTTAACAGTGTCCTCGCTAGTGTCTATTCTCTTGCACGTTGCGCCTCGTGCTCCGCTTCATCTGTTTCTATATCCCTCCTTATCCCTCAATAACAGATTAAGAGTCTCAGTCTCGCTGACGGTGAGCTAGATCCACACTGTTACACTATGCGCACTACGTTCCACGTATGTACTATTCGAACGATCCCGTGCTCATCGTTTATCAAATTCCGACGACTCGTTCCTTGTCGCCGACCCATCAAAGCTCATTCCTTCGACATCTATTCATCGACCCCATCCGTTGATGCAGCCAGACATCACAGGGATCGAAGGGCATCCTCTCACACCTTGAGCAAGCATCGCAACCTTTTCATTAGCTCAGTGCCAGCCGTGCTTGAAGGGGAGACATCCCATACACATCCATCGCGCCACACATTGCCAGCGCACCTGTCTATATGGAAAGCCCACACACCATCGAGCCGTGGAACCACAGGACACACAGGGGTATGTCACACAGTACCTCACCATATCCCTCACATTGATCCGACGTCGTACGAGGTGTGTCACTTCACGCGCTTGCCGTCAACACCGTCGACGCCGCTGGACTCGCGCAGCCATCGGCAAGCTCACTCAAGGGGAGCTTCGACATTTCTACAGGCACACAGTGCCTTGTATTGGTTTCTAGGGACCCCCAATACGTTTCTAGATATTTCTGGATGGCGCACAAGTCCAAAAAGCCACCCAACATCGTTCATCACCGCATCCACGCTCCAACTCACTCCAGGACAGCGCGGACGATAGCACCCACTTCAAGGGGTGCACATTCGTCTTTGGGAGCCACTCAGAAGCTCCCAGAGACATCCTTTCGACGCGTAAGCCGCGCCGGCCGCGCAGCCTTCATATCTTGTGATCATGGCTTGCACCGGGCATGCCACCCCGCTCAGGCACCCAACCGCTCCACACCGATCTCTACATTCATATCGGCCTCCTGGCCGTCCATTTCCATGGTTTCCATCGTTTCTCCATCCAGAATTGTCTCTCCATCGAATTCTATTCTTTACCGGCGTCCAGCGACGGCCGCGCAGCCCCATCCACTCGCGCCCGCGGCCACCACTCGCTCCCTCACCTCTTTCACGTCTCTATATACAGCCCTTGCGACTCCTGGACGCTGTGCCGACCTATAGGACTCATTTATACACACTCTGCATCATCACAGCCACCGCCTTTCGTGTCTGAAGCTGCCATTTGTTCTCTAGGCACCCACATGCTTCAGGACTGCTCCGGGGCCTTCCAGCATGCAGAAACCTGTCCAGGGCGCCCTGCCCTGCGCATCCAGATTCCCCATGTCCATTCCTGTGAGATCAGTGCCGCGCACCCATCCCATGCTGTTTCCGCCGCCTACTTTCTGCGCTACACTGCGCATTTCTCGTGCAGCACCACCATTGTCGTTGCATTGCGCCTCGCGGCGCCGATGCCCCTGCGTTCCTTCTTTTACCACGCCACGTGCTTCACCTGTGGACATCCCGTGTCTGACTCGATGGCGCCTCCCTTGCGTACTTCCACTGCCGCCGACATTACCTCTCTTCCCATTCCAATCACTGTCACTCGCCTTCACTTTTCACTACTCCGACTCGCACGCCGGCATTCATCATTCAACCCTCATACTTTCCCACCTTATCCATTCCTATCTTCACATCTCCCGACATCCATACGCCGATACATCATTGCCACTCAATGCATCAGCACCTTCATTTGTGCAGACCTCATCAAAACCTCGTACCTCGGAGTTGATCAGGTTTGAAGGGGTGTGTTATAAACTGGTATATGTTGCTTCATTTCTTTACTATGCCAGCACCACCTGTGTTGTGAACCGGCACTTTCCCAGGACTATCCACATTAGGATACGCCTATCTAGTTCTCACTCCATGGTTCCCTGACCGAGCGCTCGCATATCAATCATTGTATAAGTAGGTAGTGCCATAGTTACAATGAATCTAATGGTTTTAGCCCTTCACTCCCATGAGGAGTCCGGTCGAGCGAGTTAACAGTGTCCTCGCTAGTGTCTATTCTCTCGCGCGTTGCGCCTCGTGTTCCACTTGGTCTGTCTCTATCTCCCTCCTTATCCCTCAATAACAGTCAGCAGATCGAAGAAGAAGCTGTGCTTTTCTTCTTCCCCCGACCCTTTCCCTTGCTTGTCATAGCCGTTTCGTTGCCCTTCGAGTGGTCCTCTTCGATCTGCAACCAATCCGATTCATCCAGGATTATCTCGACAACTACTTGGGGGTGACCGTGTCCGCAGCTGTCCTGTTCTGCAATGACAGAACATTTATAAGTGGGTGGTAGGTCTTCGGGAGTGATGCAAGGAATACAGCAACAAAGTCTTGGTCCTCAATTTTATCTCCCATACCGTTCAATTGCTCGTACATCGACTTCTGGGATTCAATGTGAGTCTTCACATTCGCCTCATCTTCACACTTCAGCACATATATCCTGTGCCTCATGTAGAGGACAGGAATTATAGGCAGTAGGTTTGGACTTGTTGCTCAAAAGAATAGACTAGAAATTAATTCACTACAGAGGATTTCTAGGTCAATAAATCGAAGGAACACTAGACTAATTTACTTGCCTCTCTCAGTGAATTTAGTTGTCACTGAGAGAGGGGGAAATCTGTCTCACTGTGCATGTACTACTACCCGTCTCTTTAGCGCCCAAGAGCTCATGCGTCGAAGTCATTTCAGACTCCGCTGGGTGCAGCCGCTTGTGAAAATAGAAATAACAAAATGAAATGGAGAGGTAGGGAGTGACAGGAAAATTTCGAAAATAATCAGAGAAATGGATGCATGGTACAAGAACAATGTGAGAAGAAATTGAAACACCATACAATAAATCGAATATATTATGCTTGATTTTGGTGCAAGAGCATAAATGCACCCAACACCTCAGACCAATGTGAACTGTCTGGGCCCTATCCTCATGCTTTGCACACAAATTGATCCACATAATGAATGCATTATCCTCATCTTGTATCTCTAGGGGAACACTTTCAAGGAGGCTGGTGAGTATCTGAACCTTGATGCTGCGCTCCTCTGCTCATACTCATCCTGTCGGCATTCATTTTCCTCCAGGGCTTCCTCCTCATCCAATGTGAGTGTGTACCCATCCAGGTATTGTGGAATTGAGGGCATGAGGGCCTCAAGCATGGCAATCATCTTGTGCTCATGGCCTGGAGTGTTGCTGGGCAACACTGAACTAGTCAGGGACTTGGCTGTAGATAGTGCCAATGCCCAACTTTGAGCCATTGGTGATGACCCAGATAGGGTCATCGCTTCATGGGACCACTGGCTGTAGGATGGGGGCCTTGCAGGCCAGTGCCTTTATGCTTTTTAGGCACTTGTCAAGCAAGGTGTCCGTCCATTCAAAGGGCCAGTTATTGCACACACATGCCAATAACGGGGTCATATATGTGCTTACATCTGGCATATAATGTGTCAGATATTGGACAAGACCGAGGAAGTGTTGGACATTGTTGAATGTCCTGGGCCTCCTCCACTCATGGATGTGTTGCATTTTGCCTGCATCTGCATGGAGGCCTCCCCTGTCAATGATATGGCCAAGGTGCTCCATTCGCTGTGAATAGAGGTCCCCTTCTTCTTACTTAGGAAGAGGTGATTTTCCCGCAGCCTGTGGAAGACTATGTGGAGGTGATCCTCATGCTCTTCAATCAAGTGGGAGAAGATAAAAATGTTGTCCATATATACATGGATGAAATGACATATGCAGTTGTAGCAGATTGCCATCATCAGATGTTGGAATGTTCATGGAGCATTGCAATATCCCATCTGGATCACTTGGCTCCTAAATGTGCCAAGCACTGCCACAAACACAGTTTTCATGATGTCCTCTGGACAAATCCAGATCTGCTCAGGAGGATGTTCACATTGACAACAATGTACATTCTTCTAGGATATATTAGATATCTTTTAAAATATCAACCCTAACCGAATTCATAGTCGATCATTTTGAGCAACTTGTATATTGTGGATATCCTAAATTTTTTTGAATGTTCTGATATTTTAAAAATATGGTTGTATGTGCTAAAGCATGGTGTGTATTGAGATAACAGAGCAATTTCAGATAGGATTTGGATGACTATATATTAAAAGTATATATGAAGCTTGTTACATGTATGATGATAGGATGTAGAGGCAAGTATGGACCATATGAGTACATGTTTGAAGTATATATGAAACATGTTAGATGTACAATCACAGAATATAGAAGCAAGGATGGACAATACCTGTACTATATTATTATATATGGTTGAGAGATCTGATTAGAAGGTATGTTTAAAATAATATGCATATATAGTACAAAGATATATAACTATTGATGTTTAGACAATGGGGTATACACTCTTTCCTGGGGGAGCTGCAGACTGTGAGAAAGAACTTTAGGACTAGGATTAAGCATGCCTTCCAAATGCTGGCAACTGTCTCAATTGTGATATATTTTATGAAATATAGATGAGCTAAGTTATATATACATATATATGACAGTTACAACCATCCCCCTAGGAAAACATTTTAAAAAGTATGAATACTATATTCTAAGGCTCTCCTAAAAAGAATTGAGGTTCTCCTTTTATTCCAAGATCTCTTTTTATTGTTCAAATATTTCAGGAAACGTACTGAGTATCTTATTCACATCTACTTCTCCTTTTCTCTTAGGACCTTCATATATTGTCAATATGAAAGGGACTCTATACAGTATATCTCCCCTTTGTTTGTAACATGACTGTGCCTCCTTTGTAACATTCCAAATCATTCAGCTTCTTTCTCATTCTCCAGTAGCATACATGTATTCTCTATAAAAAGGACTCACCCAGAATGTATGTTCCCCAGTTCAATTATCATATGTCTTCCTTGTGCTTTACTTTACCCACTTGTGAAAACCAACTCTTGAGCTCTACCCTCCCATCATGCCCCTGTTTGTATCAAGCACAGGAAAGGAACATCACTGGTGAGTTGACACCACCAATTCCCTTTACTCCGAATCCTTGGGATCACTCTGAGCCTGTTGGCAAAGGCCTCTAAAGGAGTGCCTTTGCCAGTTATATTGCCAATACTCACCCCGACACTACCCAGTGGTGTACACTGGTGGTCACCGGTGAAGGGTAGTCCCCCTTGGTGATCTATTCTTGTGCTCACCAGTGACCACCCATCGGATCAGGTCACTATTGTAAGCTGCAACAAGCTCCAACGGTCACCATTCAGTACTTAAACTTAGTTAGAGTGCACTGTGGTGCACTGTTCCCTACTGTATATTCCAGCTGTATGACAGAGCCACCGCCCAGACAGCCAGCGATGCATGCAGCAGACCCACAACACGTCTGCGAACCCCTGGGCTGGGGTCTTAAGGCTCCGAAGATAAAGATTCTCGCTCGTAGGGCCGCTAGGCCGACCTGAACATCGTCACGCCGGTGATATGAGCGTGGCAAGATTTCCAAGTATGAGTTGCTGCTCCTGTACAAGCTGTGGAAAACGCTGAAGTGTTGGTGCGTCATGGTGCAGGCACTCCGCAGGGCTTAGTAGACTTTGGACACATGAAATGATGCATGGTGTTGATGATTGGTAATGTGCCTGCCGGAGAGAAGCAACAGCCTGTACAAGCAAATGGTCTCTCATTTTCTGATCTTTACCTTTTTCTTTTCTATCTTCTTGTCTTTCTAAAGAGATATTGACAGGAAAATCAAGGTCTTTTATGAATCCAACTAGCTTACTGAGATAATTGGAATCGTTTTCAACATTTCTCATTCCTAACCCAGTACATTGTTCCATCATCTTCTCTTCTGTTACCTTCCATCCTACTAGAGTTCTGAAGTACATATCCAATATCCTTTTAAAGAATTGTAGGTATATCAGTTTGTTTCTAAGTGCATAACCATATTTTCAACTTATCAAGATCCTCCTTATATGTACCTTTGTAAATATCAAACAGTATATATACTTGTATTATTTTTACTACCTCCACTTTTTTACCATAACTCTCACTATCCCAAGAACTTCTAGGTTTTTGGGGTTTCTGCTTATGATTTAAATTTTTATGTTTAATAAGTCTCCAATATTCCCCTATAGCAGCTATACCATATCCACTTTCATAATTGGTATCTAGGAATAGTACTGTCACCTGATTTATCAGTTGCTTCTGAGTATCCTTGAAGATCTTTTCAAGTTCTTCTGTAGTTTTAACACTTCTTTTTATTTCTACTATTAAATATGTAGTACTATTTATAAAGTTATTTTTCTTAATATATTTAGTGATTGTAAAATCTGGGATTAACATCTTAGATTCTATATCTTCATCTCTGCTTTCTACAGCATAAACAAATGCATGTTGAGGAGTTATTATCATATTATCAGCAAAACAATCCATGAGAATAATATTCCAGGGGGCATACCAAAAACATTCTAGATTGTTAGGATTTGTGTGGTTGTTCAAAGCAGCTGTTATGGAGGTTTTTAGGGCAGGTCCTATATCCATCTCTATCTTCTAAAAAAACTCTGCTTTTATCATTCAATATATTTGAAAAATGATACATATCGTGATAACATTTTATATAGCTTATTCTTTTTCACCTTACAAAAATATAGTTGTATAAAAGGGTTTTTAAAAGCTCACCAACCTGACAATTTTATTCTTTTCTAGTATATAAATAGCTCGTCAATTATCTTCTACTTTTGTTAGTGCCGCAAAAGGAAGAGATACCGGCAGCAGCATTATATAAGGTGCTGAGAGACAAAGTGTCTTGTGGAGAGGTAAACAAATTTGTTGAAAGAAGTGAGCAAGAGCTTGTTGTCCCGAGAGACTCTAACTCAGATGGATTTGTCAAGGTTGAGTACCTTGTCCTGTTCTCTGGGATAGTGCATGGCTGTGAACTGCCCTGTGACACATTCTTCATATTGAGACAATTCTTCCTGTCATGATTCGTTTTCTTGTGCGAATCTTCCCTCAACACACAGCGAATGACCTCCTCAACCAGCGAACGGCTTCCCGACCCAGCGAATATCTTGCCAAAATATTCGTCGCCATACTGCTTTCGCATTCGCTATTCACATCATTCCTGCCAGGACGCCAGGTGTTAGGGCCCTCATCCATCATAGAACCCATCATCTGTTAAACTCCCACTCCATGACAGACCCACATGCTCAGGATGCATTCGGATAGTGTCAGTTGCAGCCTCCGTGCAGGTTGGACTCAATGGGACTCGTACCACTGCAGAGCAGGACGAATTGGCTTCGCTGAAGTTTTCACTACACAGTTGTCATGACCCATTCATTTCTTGTATCAAGCTATCCCTGTTTTCCCTTTCACCACTCTTCCATGTTCGCTCGGCTTCGCTCCATTCACCCCTTGCTCGATTCACTATTCACCACATTCGCCAAATGGCCATTCGCTACTTGCATCATTCGCCAGTAGCCATGCCATCAAACATGATCGACATCCTTTACCTGGATTGATGGTTAATCACTGGTCCCATCATCTTCTCAACTCAACCCCCTTTGGGTGTTCCTATGGCCAGAATGCATTCGCGGGGCATCCTACCCGTAGGTCATGTGGGACCAACTCAGCAGACAAAGAGTCCGTGAAGGGTGGTGTATATGCAGGTCCCAAGGCATGTTTTCGTACATAGGGGCCTTCGCCCTCTTTCCTCTCCGTCGTTTCATGTTCGCACCCCTCTTCCATTCTATTGTATGTCTATTTCATCTATTATGTATCCTGACTGCACACCCCTATCCAACCCTGACTCCAGAAGGCCTCTTTCCTATTCGCTAGCACCATATGAGCATTCGGTATAAGGGTCTACATTCGCATGTATATTCTCCAGTTTACATAATTATCATATGTCCATCTTGTGCAAACTTGACCTCGCTGTGACAATCGTCTTGAGCCTTCTCCTGTAGATTTCTATCTTCGACCAGAAGAGGACATAGGCATCACTGGTGAGTTCTCATACTTCATCTTTGTTACCCTAGCCTTCGAGTTATTTTCTGTGCTGTCAGTGAAGGGCTCCGAAGGAGTGCCTTCACCGGCGAAAGGATTGTCGCTACTTAGACAACCTGTCCGTGACACCTTGCACGTTACATCGTCAAGTGCCACGGGCTATTTCACTATGACTGTAGATCAGGGCGAATTCCTTTTGAGTAACCCCCTTACTTCTTAACCCTTACCTCTTCGGTACTGTTCGCTGGGCGATTCACTAGATCGCACACGCTATTCGGGCATTCGCCACTAACATGCGATATTAACGCCCAAAATCCAATCTTGACACTTCCGCTCGATGGGGATAGACATAAAGGATCGCCTTTTTTGCAACGGCAAACACAATCGACCTGTCTCTGTGTGACTCAACTTGTCTGGTAGGTTTAGAAGAGCCACCCCCAGTTGCTAAACTGATGTCAACATTCCCAACTGACTCTGTGAGTTGGTAAACAGACTCGAGTGAATAGTAGCTGGAATAGATTTTGTCCAAGTCGATGAATCTATTGGCGAGGACGTTGAGCCACAAAGCTTCAGGGAGGTTAGGACAGTCGAATCGGTCAATAAGGTGGTTGGATTTAAGCGCCAGCATTTTCACAATGCACAGGTCAATGCACAACATCGACTCTGGTAGGTGGTTCCATGCAAATTCCAACTCGTCTATGCGATTGGAATCATCCTGATGATCATCCCTGGGCCCCTTGTCATGGTCCGTCAGGTTGTCAGTCCCACTCACCCTGGTGCTCCAATGTTTAGGACAACATTCTGGGCTGTGTGAATGGCTGATTTTCCACCGTTTTCGTTTCCTATGACTCAGAGTGAGTGCACAAGTGGCCTCATCTGACGATCAGATGGGCTTGCGACTCTCGGTACAGCCAGAGTTCAGGTCCTTTGTCAGTGTATGGTCACAGGTGACGGTCTTACCACAGGTGCAGCGCAATGGCATGGATTCCAACCTTGGGGATGATGGGCATGGGACGGCCAGCTGGCAACAATGATGGTACCCACTGATGCCAAGAAATTATCAGCGCAGGACATTGAGTGCCAGCAGGCACTGCCATGGATATGCAGCAGCCATCCCTGCCCGTGATTGCCAGCTCATGGTACCAGATGCCGGAGATGCCCATCCAGCGACATGGTGGGCTGGGATGGACGCACATGCACTGCAGGCATATAAAAGTTTTCTTGACTGAAAAACTGTTGAAAAAACTGTAAAAATTTTCCAAAAATTTTTAGTGTTTTTTTTTTGTAAAAAAAACTATAATAAAATTTCGTGTTTTTATTAGAATTTGTTGAGCAAGAAAATTGTAAAAATATTCAAAGTTTTTTTCAGGGTTTTTTATGGGTTTCTTTGTGATTTCACAAAGAAACTTATAAAAAGACATAAAAAACCCTCCAAAAAACTTTAAACTTTTTTACAATTTTCTTGCTCAACAAATTCTTATAAAAACCCAAAATTTTGTGAAAGTTTTTTTACATTAAAAACACTAGAAAATTTTGGAATAACTTTACAGTTTTTTGAACAGTTTTTCAGACCAGAAAATCTTTATATGCCTCCAGTGATGCTGTGACATGGTGACACCATCTAAGCACACTTTGAGTGATGTGAGTTCTAATATTATCTCCTTTCTTCCTCTATTCCTTTGTATTTTAGACCAACAGTATGTTACTCTCACTTCTCTCTTTTCTGCTGGAGTTCCGCTGAACTTCACTGATTGCATAGGCTTGAGTTCTGCAAGATGTGTCAGAGCCCACATCATGGACCGGCATGTGTGTCTCAGCGGGTGAACCACTCCCGCCTATTTAGCGACTGTGCCAGTTGCCCCTGTGCTTTGCTTGCTCACAGTGCTCCCCCATCGCACAGGTACTTTTGCTCTTAGCTTGCTAGCCGTGCTTGTGCTAACTATCGCACAGTTTTTTTACGCTTGCATTGTTTCATTCTTATGCAGGAACATCTTGCTTCTCATGAGCGGGAATACATCCTCTTCCTCCATGTCCGCTTCAACACAAATCGCCGCTGAGTTTCTGCAAATCATCGATCGCAGACGTCCTGGTGAGATCTGCACTTCAGATCCCTCCTTACTCCTTTTCAAGCTCCTTCCCCATGATGAACCTGGGGAATCCATGTACAGATATTATATCGATCTCTGTGCAGAAATCGATAAGGAACATGCCATCACAGCTTTGAGAGGCAGAGGTGAATCTGATGAACAGACATTCTCATCCTCAGACCCACTTCAATCTAAGCGAACCAACCATAAAAAGCAAGCTGCTGAGACATCATTCAATGAAACCTCATCGAATTCCAACTCCGTCCATACAATCTCACCTAAAAGAGATAAACACCAACATCATGAGCCTGAATGAGGAGATTCAGCAGCACGAATCCATAAAAAGCCCAAGTACAGCAAGGACTTACCCCTGGGAATGCAGAGCTGGCGTTGCAAGGCCGTGGGCACCAGAAACACTGGCCCACGAGGAAAGTGCATGACATGCTGCTGGAAGGTCCTGGCCCACTGCCTCTGCCGCCTGTGCCACAGGAGGCAGAACCAGAGCAGCATACACTGGAGGCATATAAAGATTTTCTGGTCTGAAAAATTGTTCAAAAAATTGTAAAGATTTTCCAAATATTTTTAGCGTTTTTTTTATGTGAAAAAACTATAATAAAATTTTGTGTTTTATTAGAATATATCAAGCAAGAAAACTGTAAAAAGATTGAAAGTTTTTTCGAGGGTTTTTTATGGGTTTCTTTGTGATTTCACAAAGAAACTTATAAAAAACACATACAAAATGCTGCAAAAATGTAAGGTTGTTGGCTTATCACTTGTGTTATCACAAGGCAGTAGAACTCGACCAATCTGTGGTGATTCTAATACGACGTAGTGACAGTTATAAGTAAAGTTAAGCTGGGGAATCCCGGGGGATTCCCACGCAAGAACTATACAGTGGGTCCGTGAGGACCCACTGGCGCTATGTAAGCTACCAGATATTATGTGTTGCCGCGAGGCAACACAGGTAAATACCTATATTTACACCCTCCCCCACTATAGAGAACTCTAGTCTCCATAGATGTCATCAACTGAGGTCATTATCCTCGGGTGATGGAGCTTTGTCCATTGGGACGTCCTCGTATGGAGCCGGCAGGGGCCGGGGATCCACATGCGTCGCATCCGCATGAGCGAATGTGGATGGGCCGGGTCCAGCTCAGGGTTGATACAGACCTGTTTCAAGAGATGGATTGATTCCCATCTCTTGGATGAAGGCGGCCTCTGCGGCCGGATCAGGCTGCGTATATGGGGGGCGGGCCGTGAGCAGCTCCTTGTCAAGCTGTTCCGAAGTGCTCACAGCCGCTTTTTCGCAGGCGCACTGGGACATCTTCAGTCCCTGTTTATGACGCTGCTGCCCCATGTGTGCAGTGGTGTTCGCAAGTTCTTTGTCTCGAAGTCGCTGGAAGTATCCCTCGATCCAGGGGATACGTTCATGGTTGACGCCGGCATGAAGGGCTAGCCATGACGTGAGCTCCTTCAGCAGGATCTTGTGCACGAGTCTGTTCCCGAGCGGGAATGTCCCGGTGATCGAAGCCCGCAGGGTGTCTGCGGCGGGCAATCGGATCGTGACGTCGGTCACGAGGTCAAGCCATTGGCCTGGTGTACCAAACAAGTCACTTAAACACGACTTGAGAGGGGATCGTTGCTTGCCCTTGGGGGCCAGGATCCGTACCCATATCCAGATATCGATATCTGTTGTGTTGAGCCCGCCCTCCACATGATCGCGGATGGCCGGAGGGACTCCTTCGGTGTTCGACCGCCACCTGTTCAGCACTGTGATGATATCGTCAGGTGTGCCATCCAAAATGTTGATATAGTTTGGATGGGGCTTATGGGGGCCCTCCTCGCGGAGGCGCCTTCTGGCCGTGTTGATTTCCGGCATGCGCTGATTGACCAGAGTGTCCCTGGCGAGCGCGAGGAGGTCTAAAAGCCTCTGCTCGCTGATCAGGCAGATGTGGTACCACTCGGCAACCCGAGGGACTGATCTGCCTAGGGGCTTCAGTAAGCGGCCCATCACGGAGATCGGTGGATCTCCGTGTCTCAATGGCTCTCCTTCCCCCAGGTAGCGTTGTACAACTCCCGACCCCTGCGGCGGTAGCACAACGTGAGGTCCAATATACTGGGCCTGCACTGTGGCTAGTGCCTGTTGTAGCCAGGGGTCAGCGACGCCGTGCCCCAACGACTCAGCTAGATACGCATCCTTGACGCGTTCTAGTTCATCCACCAGTCCGTTTTCCATGACTGGCGGTGGGAGGCATTTTCTGTGTTTCTGTTTGGAAACACGTTCAGGCCAATCTGGTTCATAATCGTCCCAGATTGACATGTCTGACAGCCACCCAGCCGGGATGTCGGAGTCATACGATTCAACCGGCGCCGTTCCAGTCGACAGCATGGTGACTGTCGCTGTCCTGGATGCCGCTCGGGCATCCACAATGGGTGCCGCACTGGGCTCCATGATTCGGTTGGCCAGCATCAGGCCTGTTGACAGGGGTGTGGCCCCTGGGGCTAGTGTTGCCCCTTTTTCACACGATGGCAGTGGAGCCATCGGGTGGGAGGATGGACCGGCCACAGGCTGAGCCTTTGGCCGTGGCAGGGCGGGACACATCCGCCTGGCTCCTTCAAGTTGTTGTTTCAACTCGTGGATTTTGTCGTCTCGGCATGAGACTTGCTCACACTTGGAGATGAGGTCCCGCTTGAGGTGCTCTGCCTGAGCGTCCTTGACTGCCATCCGCCTGGCCCCTTGGGTGATCCAGGGCCAGGCATCCTCAACAGCGTAGGCGATGTCATCGTCTAGCATCCAAATCTTACCGGAGTTAGATGACTCCGCTAGGTGTGTTGCGTATGACTCGCAACATTCGCATTTATCTGAGTGGATAATAGTGAGGCTGTCGTTCCACGATGCTATCTCCCAGTTTTCAGGAGCTAGTTTTTTTGAAAATATCGCAGTGGCCCCCTTCTTTGGGGCCACTGGTCATGTCATGGACGTTGATGGCTCAACATCCATGGCTTCTTTGATGCCATCCATCTTCGTTAGAAGATGGTGGTGGTCGCTTCTTAAGAAGTGAAGCACCCTTAGAGAGATCCGAGGTGAAAATTTATAGCGCCATGGCTTGGTTTGTCACATGATCACATGTGACCAACATGTCCTAATGCCATTTAGGCAGGTCGCGCGGTTTGGCCACACCTTGAAGCTCTAGATAGGTATCTAGGGCTTCGAGGTCCTTACACGATGACATGGGCTCCCATGTCACGTCTCCTAGAGTCCATCTGACTTGGAACTTGTCAAGGGAACACCAATCGCATGCCTTATCTCAGTGCGCATTATCGCATGCATGTTGTTGGTGGCCCCTGAACTTCTCCTGGCCTTCGGCGTCCTTCTGTCTTGTGTTCCATTTATTTCCCTTCCTGTTCCAGCCCCTTCTGACATCATTCCTTCCTTATCTGTCCAGCCCGGTTATCGCTGGCGTGATTGCTTATGTAACTCGGGCATTCGGTGATTGGGCTAGCATGCCCGAGTTTACTTATAGTTGTAGTTAGGTGGCGAAGGGGTTCCTTAGAGTTTTCTCTTTGGATCCCCCTTCGCCAGTTCGCTGCTTGAGTGTAGAGTGTCTGCCTAGGTTGCCCTTATAGTAGAAATCTCTCTCTAGAGCACCGGTTGCGAAATCACCCGACTTCAAATCGAACACCCTTCGAAAGCAGCGATTTTAGCAATCCCTTCTCATACCCTGACACCCTCTAACACTTACCATGGACAACCTGCCATCTGCTGCTGAAGTTTTAGACCGCTTGGTGGCGATAGAGCAAGAGTTGATGAGAGAGAGGCAGGAAAAACAAGATCTGGAGACGAGGTTGAATACCCTGCAGGCTACGACCACTGGGCTGATGGCTGGACTCCCTAGTCACATTCACACCTCTTCAAAGTGAACAGCTGAGCCAGCAAAGCCTTCTGAGTATGATGGTGATCGTGCAAATGGTCGCAACTTCATCCAGTCATGCAGCCTCTACCTGGGTGTGTGTGCGAGCAACTTCCCAGATGAGCAGTCACAGATCCTTTGGGCGATGTCCTTCATGAAAACAGGGAGGGCTGCGACTTTTGCCACTCGTGCATTCACTCATGAAGAAAAGCATGGCACACCGCTCTATGCGACCTGGAAGGATTTCATTGAAGCATTTCGCCAGCAGTTCTATCCCCTACATGAGGCCACTAATGCAATGAATCAACTGGAATCGCGCCAGTACCACAAGGGCAAGCGTTCAGTTGACAAATACACCGATGGGTTCGAAGAGCTGGTTGAGAAGGCTGAATACACAGATGGGAGATCAATTGTGATGAACTTCCGTTGAGGTCTTGAACCTGCGATCCAGAGTTGCATTGCATTGACGTTGGATGGCAGGCCAAAGGACGATGACCCTTCTGCATGGTATGGAGCGACAAGAACAGTTGCACTCACGCATGCAGCCAATGAAGCGTTCCAGGGACCTAGGGTGACAAACCGTGGGCCTCCCCCGCTGCCAGTTTTTCGCAAGGGAGGTGAATCACATACCAGGTTCACCAGTCAACCCCCTTCGAGGTCAGCAATAATGCCAGTGCCCACACCCCTTCCAACTGCCTCTGGACCCACTCCGATGGATGTGGATGCTGCGAAAAAGCGATTCCCGCAGCCACTCACCTGTCGGTGCTGTGGGAAGGTCAGGCATTTCACACAAGAATTCCCCCAGGCCTACAATGTCCGCTACATGACAGCTGATGAGTGTGAGGAGCTGCTGGAGCACTGGATGGTTGCTGCAGATGTGCGAGATGTCGCTGAGGAAGAGTTCAAGAAGGATGATGTGGAGGATTTTGTGTCGCGCAGCGAGTGAGAGATGTGCCCTCGCTGCCCCTGTCCAATCACTTTGCTGCCCTGTCAATAGCCCCAGATACTGAAGATACAATTCACGTGTCAGAAACTGGGTCGCGCGCAGCAAGCGATAAAGACACATCAACCGACGACATTCTAAAAGGTCCTTCACCACAATTGAAGCGTTAGGAGCGAGCCCTTCCCAAGCACTTCATGGTCACATCTGTTCCCTCTCCAAATTCACTGAACCTCAAGGTAGAGATCCAGACAACAGACACAGCTGAGGTCAAAGGGGTGACTGCCCTCCTTGACAGTGGTGCAACTGGGTTGTTCATCGACAGCGAATTTGTTGCCACTGAGAAGTTAACCATGCGATCACTGACACGCCCTGCCCCTGTGTACAATGTTGATGGCACCCTCAATGAGGGTGGAGCAATTCGCAATGTTGTTGATGTCATCCTGCGATTCCGCAATCACTCCGAACATGCTGTCTTCACCGTTACAAACCTTTGGGGAGCACAAGATGATCCTCAGATATCCATGGCTCCGGGAGCACAACCCAGAGGTTAAGTGGCGAATGCAGGAGGTGACACTGAGTCGATGCCCTGCACAGTGTCACACCTGCAGAGCAACACTGCAGGAAGAGCGGAAAGAGGAGGCCAGGATATGTGCATGCCGCATGGGCCCTCTGCCCCAGATGGTGGAAGAGGAAGAGAGTGAGACCGAAGAAGATGAGCCAGGTGACATTGAGCCCCTTCTGGAGCCAGGCAACTGCCTGTTTGCGACTGTGTCCACGCGCAATGTACCTGTACCCATTACCGCAGCCACCACAACCACTTCACAGCAGCTAGCGGAAAAGGCCCTTCGCAGTGTACCCCCAGCCGAAAAGGAACTCATCCCTCCGTACCTCCATGACTTTGAGGATGTTTTCGCTAAAGAGTCCTTTGATTCACTTCCCGAACGCAGGACATGGGACCATGCAATTGAGCTCGAGCCGGGAGCCAACCCATCTGCATGCAAGGTTTACCCACTTGCCCCCAGTGAACAGTTGCAGCTGGATGAATTCCTGCAGGAAAACCTGCGCACTAGTCGCATTCGCCCCTCGAAATCACCTATGGCCAGCCCAGTGTTCTTCATCAAGAAGAAGGATGGGTCACTGCGACTGGTCCAGGATTATCGCATGCTCAATGCCATGACAGTGAAGAACCGCTACCCCCTCCCCATCATTTCTGAGCTCATCGCGCAGCTTCATGGAGGAAAATACTTCACCAAGCTAGATGTGTGATGGGGTTTCAACAATGTGCGGATAAAGGATGGCGATGAGTGGAAGGCTGCATTCCACACTAATCGCAGTCTCTTTGAACCCCTCGTCATGTTCTTTTGGCTCACAAACAGTCCTGCGACATTTCAAACCATGATGAATGATATCTTCCAAGACCTCATCCTGGAAGGGCATGTGTGTGTGTACCTGGATGACATCCTGATCTTCACTGACATCCTTGAGGAGGATCACCGACTTCTGCGAATAGTCCTTGAGCACCTACGGCAGCACAAGCTCTATCTTTGCCCTGAGAAATGCGAATTTGAGCGAACGAAGATTGAGTACCTTGGGCTCATTGTGTCACATGGGAAGGTGGAGATGGACCCTGTCAAGGTGGCAGGTGTCATGGACTGGCCAACCCCAGCAAATCACAAAGAGGTGCAGGCCTTCCTGGGATTTGCCAAATTTTATAGCCAGTTCGTCGAGGGCTTCTCACATCATGGGTGACCCCTGTTCGAGCTCACCAAGAAGGACATACAATGGTCATGGGGTGATTGCGAACAGCAAGCATTTGATGGGCTAAAGCGGTGATTCACATCAACACCGATCCTGCACTTTGCAGATGACAATCAACCATACCGGGTGGAGGCTGACAGTTCAGATGTCACCACTGGTGCAGTCCTGCCCCAGCGATCTCCATATGACGACAAATGGCATCCCATTGCGTTTTACTCCAAGAGTCTCACTCCTGTGGAGAGAAATTATGAGATTCATGACAAGGAGATGCTGGTGATTATTCGTGCCCTAGAGGAATGGCGACATTTCCCTGAAGGCACTAAGCATCGCATTGAGATCTGGACTGACCACAAGAACCTGGAATATTTTCGCACTGCAAAGAAGCTTAATTGCAGGCAGGCTAGATGGTCCCTCTACTTGTCGCATTTTGATTTTGAGCTTCACCATCGGCCTGGTGTCACGATGGGCAAGTCAGATGCACCGTCGCAGCGCTCAGACCATGGGTCAGGAGCAGGTGACAACAGTGATTTGACACTCCTACGCCCAGAGCTGTTCATTGTTCGCGCCCTGGAGGGGCTCACCCTGGTGGGGAAGAATGTGGGATTATTCGCGACATGAAGAAGGCATTTGGAGATGGGTCACTGGAGGATGAGGTTGCAGGGGTGGTAAAGAAGCTGCGAGAGTCTGGTGGGAAATCGCTGGTGTCTGCAGAGTGGGCTGAGATGGATGGGTTGCTCACATTCTGAGGTAAAGTTTATGTTCCAGACATCCAGGACCTCAGGCGACGAATTGTCACCCAGCACCATGATTCGCAGGTCGCTGGTCATCCTAGGCGATGGAAGACCCTTGAATCTGTCTCATGAAATTACTGGTGGCCCCATATGTCGCAGTATGTTGGCGAGTACTCCAAAACGTGCGATTTGTGCCTGCAAACAAAGGCACAAAGGCAGCCACCCCTCGGTGAACTACATACACTCCCTGTCCCTGAAGTATGCTGGGACACGATCAGTGTTGACTTCATTGTGGAACTGCCTGATGCACATGGCTATGATGCCGTGATGAATGTAGTGGATTCCGTCTCCAAGCAGGCACACTTCATCCCCACCAACACCACAATCACTGCAGCTGGAGCAGCGCAACGTTTCCTACACCATGTCTGGAAGCTGCATGGCCTCCCGTGAACAGTGGTGTCAGATCGTGGGGTCCAGTTCGTGCACGAATTCACTTGGGAGCTTTATCACCTGCTGGGAATTTGCATCGCAGCCTCCACAGTGTACCACCCACAGACTGATGGACAGACACAGCGACTCAATCAAGAGCTAGAGCAGTACCTTCGACTCTTTGTCAATGAGCGACAAGACAACTGGGACGACCTCTTGCCCATGGCTGAGTTCCAGTACAACAACCATGTGCATGCTTCCACTCGTCAATCACCCTTCATGCGGGACACTGGGCGGCACCCGCGAATGGGCTTCAAACCACATTAACCCTCATCAAACCTTGAGCCTGTCAATGAATTCAAGGAACGCATGGAGGAGTCACTGTCAGAAGTGAAGTCGGCACTGGAAAAGTCGAAGGAGGATATGGCGACATACTATAATCGCCGACGCGAGCCAGCACCTACATTTTTGCCGGGTAACAAGGTTTACCTTGATGCAAGTAATATACACACCACCCATCCGTCGAAAAAGCTAGCTCATCGGCAACTTGGCCCCTACATTGTCGAACGCCAAGTTGGGCCACAAGCCTACCGTCTCTGCCTCCCGAGGTCTCTGAGTCACCTCCGCCCCTTTTTCCCTGTCATTAAGCTCACTCCTGCCCCATCCGATCCAATCCCGGGTCGGCGACCATCCCCACCACCTCCACCCATCCTTAGAGAGGGCGATGAGCACTTTGAAGTCGAACAGGTGTTAGACAGTCGCATGTGAGCAAATCGCCTCCAGTTCCTCATCAAGTGGAAGGGGTATGGCTATGAAGAGAATTCTTGGGAAAATGAGGGTGATGTCCAAGCTCCTGACCTCATTGCCGACTTCTACCGTTCACATCCGGGTGCCCCTCATCGCATTCGCTCCTTGGAGGCTGTCACCTTTCAGAAGCGCATCCCTGTTCCACCTGTGGGACTTCATGCGTCGGGTCGCCGCATTCTAGAGGGGGGGTGATGTCAAGGGAACACCAATCGCATGCGTGTTGTTGGTGGCCCTGAACTTCTCCTAGCCTTTGGCATCCTTCTGTCTTGTGTTCCGTTTATTTCCCTTCCTGTTCCAGCCCCTTCCAACATCATTCCTTCCTTATCTGTCCAGCCCGGTTATCGCTGGCGTGATTGCTTATGTAACTCGGGCATTCGGTGATCGGCCTAGCATGCCCGAGTTTACTTATAGTCGTAGTTAGGTGGCGAAGGGGTTCCTTAGAGTTTTCTCTTTGGATCCCCCTTCGCCAGGTATGGCTGTGTCCTGTATATAGTTCTCTATCTTACTTTGGATCCCCCTTTGCCAGTTCGCTGCTTGAGTGTAGAGCGTCTGCCTAGGTTGCCCTTATAGCTGCAATACCCTGGAAGCACCGGTGATAAATCTGGGTAATGATAACTTTAGTAGTGAAGTCTGAATGAAGGAGTCTAAATTGGCGCTGTTGTGATAAACGCAACTATCCCATTTTAAATCATTTATATATAAAAGAAACTAATAAAGAAGGAAAAACAAGAAAAAAAGATCAAAAAAAAAAAAAAAAGAAATAGAAATGACACTTATGATAGACGTCGGTGCAGACGACGATCACACAAATTTACGACATGCTATATTACCCATAGATCGCGTAATGTACAGAAGTTCGGGCATTGACCACGTGCGGTCGATCAGCGACGGCGTGCCTATCGAGTGATGGCATCGGCCATAACGTCGACAGGCGCCAGGCCACAGGCACCGAGTGGGTGCGGGCACCAAACGCCGCACAGGACAATAGACCGCACAGGAATATAGGGTGCTGTGGGCGACTTGAGAAAGTCATCCGCAGTATACATACTCAATTAGCTGCCCCACAGAAAGGGCACAGAGACAGCAGCCCCATCACCAAGCCCAGCATTTATGCTAGGCAGGGCAAATCCAGCTCCATTTTTCTATTTGAACTCCATGACACGTCTGACTGACTACTATCCTAACATCATGTGGACAGGGGCTTTGTATACTAGGTACAGATCTCTATTCCAAAGCCCAGACAATCCTAACAACATCCCCATCACCCCATGACTTTATGACTATAAATTAGTCACTCCTTAGTTACAAACAGCGTTTCGACCCATCTGTCCAATATCTTGAGTACTGGTAGTTACTACTAATATAGTATAAATAGCTAGTACGAATGTATGAACGAAATCATCCAGAATCGATTCTGCCTCCTGAAATTGCTGTAGTCTTGTTTGATAGATACAGAGCTCAGATCTTGATAGTTTATTCTAAATCTTCGTCGAGGGTTTACTATCACTGTTTACTCTATACTCCCTCAAAAGTGAATGCTTTTCATCTGACTATTCTTCGGATCGACACCAATCTTCTGTCGACACGGTCACGTGACCCTCTTTCATCAGTGCTGGACGCGCCTCGATAGGCTTAGTCAGCACACAGAAGAGAGCCGAATATAGTGGTTTCGACCACTAAGCAATACATTTCACTTGCTGAAAGGCACCAATTAACATCTTAATCCAAAAGGCACCTGTACACTTCTTCATTTGAAAGGCCCCTCCGAACGCTTCTTGAATGGAGACACTAAAGACCTCCCAATCTTCAGCTGCATGTCCATTGAATGCCTTGAAAATGAGATGCTGGGATCAATCAAGGTAGCGAAACATAACCTTCACCCATTCATTCTTCAAGAGCTGAACATCACCAGCACAGGTCTCACAGACTTTGAGGAACTCAGCGATGTCTTCATCTTCCCTGTTGAACATCTTTGGGGCCTTCTTTGATCTGGGTGCAGGCATAGCCACTTTACCAGTGGGGTGTGCCATTGGTAGAGCAGGCAGCAGTGGAGGAGGTGCAGGAGGAGGTGCAGAGGGCATAGGAAGGTGGGGAAAGGAGGAGAGCCTAGGAATATGGGAAGGGGTCGAGTACAAGCTGTGAAGAACACGATCTGTTGGAGGCGGTGGTTTATTTGAGTGTTTTGGAATGTTGGAGGTTTTGGAAATGAAAAGGAAGTGCAGGGTATAGCTTTAGAGTGATACTTTTAATCTCAAGGTTTGTAGTTCAACCTTGTGAGGCTCCAGTATGTAAGAACCCTATGTACCACAGGTGCAGAAACAAGGATAAGTAGAGCTGCATGATCTTAAGATCGCACTAGCTAAGCTTCGAGCTTGAGTGAGGTGCAGAAATCAAGATGCATTTTGTAGGCCTAAGTACAGAGCTACTTATAGGTAAAAGAACAATGGAATGTGCAGTGGCACAAGTGGATTATGGTGGACATATGCAGACATGATCAGTGGGCTGCATCAGTAAGGTACACATGAGTGGACAAAGTGGACATATGCAGACCTAATGCAATCAGTGGACTGCATCAACAAGGTATGCATGCATGAAACAAAAAAAAAGGGGGAATAGTGTCCAAATCTTAATCACTATTAGTCCAAAAATAGAACATTGAGACAAAGTGAGAAATAGACTGTATCTGAAATCACTGTACAGGGAGCTATGCTCCCTTACAGTGTGTGCTTATATAAGTGACCATTTCCTGATTGTCCACAACTAGGCAGCGCAGCTGTCTTACAGTAGGATGGAAAGTAACAGAAGAAAAATGATGGAACAATATACTAGATTGGGAATGGAAAATGTTGAAAATGATTCCAGTTATCTCAGTAAGCTAATTGGAGTCATAAAAGGTCTTGACTGTCCTATAGTAAAATTCTGTTTGGAAAGACAGGAAGATAGAAAAGAAAAAGGTAAATATATCCCTTTCATACTGACAATGTATGAAGGTTGCAAAAGAAAAGGAGAAGTAGATGTGAATAAGATACTAAGTAAATTTCCTGAAATATTTGAAACAATAAAAAGAGATCTTGGAATAAAAGGAGAACCTCAATCTTATTTAGGAGAATCATAGAATATAGTATTTATATGTCTTAAAATTCTCTCCTAGGAGGTCAATCAAAAAGGCCATGTGATACAACATAAAGAGTATTAATAACAATATATTGTTGTAAGGAAATAAATAATTCTTCTTTTGTCCCTCCTGAGTGGTGGCTGTGCCAACAAGAATGAATCTTCTTATTTTGTGTTGGCAGATGTTTATAACTGTCATATATATGTATATACATCTTAGCTAATCTATATCTCATAAAATATATCACAATTGAGACAGTTGCCAGAACCTGTAAGGCATGCTTAATTGTTACGTATTGAGATTTCCACAAGTCAGAACTGGAAAGGACATTGGCTTCAACTTATATGTTGTGCCCCCAATAAACTATGGTCCTAAGTATTTTGGAATGCAGGTCAGAAGTCGGAAAGTATTGAGCTAAAGATAAGTCAGAACTTGAGTCGGAACTGAGTCAGAAGGCGGAAGGCAGAGAGACGGAGGTCTTGCTAAACTCGCTGTGCTAAGAACAGGAGACAGAGCGAAGGAAATCAAGTATCGAAGGTGATTATCTGATTGCAGAATAACAGACATACATGAGAGGCTTTTTATACAAAGAGCTGAGACAACATGTAATGAGGTAGTACTAAGCAAATTCCAGAGAGAGCAGAAGTCGAATAGACATACGGGATAACTAACTAATTGGGAACAAGGGGACTACAAGGGGGGTTCAGGGTAAGGTAAAACAATGGCAAAGAACAAGGGGTCGGAAAACATATCTGACAACGAAACTACAAGGAGGACTGGACATATGGTCTTGCTGTACTGAGAAGCAGGTCCGGTGGGTCCAGGCAATAGAGTTGAAAGAACAAGGGAATAAAACAAGGGGCAGAATGTCGGAACTATCGGAGGGTCAGAATGTGTGCAGAACTGAGTGTTGGAAATCAGAACTGCATGGTCATAACATTAATCCTAGCCCTAACGTTCTTCCTCACGGTCTGCAGCTCCCTCAGGAAAAGCTGTATACCCTATTGTCTAAACATCAATAGTTATATATCTTTGTAATATACATGCATATTATTTTAAACATACATTCTAATCAGATCTATCAACCATGTATAATAATATAGTAGAGTTATTGTCCATACTTGCTTCTAGACTCTGTCATCATACATCTAACAAGCTTCATATATACTTCTAACATATAGTCATATGGTCCATACTTGCCTCTTGTTACGATATGATCCTTCGTGAGGTAAGGTCTGAGGTTACAGAGTGAGGTTCAGATGGGGAGGTCGGAGTGGGACTTGGCTTCAGCTTATGTGCTGCGCCGGCCCTACGTACGAGTCCCAACTTTGGAGGTAAACCAATAAGAAGCGAGGTTTGGCTAAAGAGGCGAGGTTTAGAAACTAGTTAAGGATCAAAGGGTATGATAGTTGATTTTCAGACTGAAGAGTAGGAATGCATACAAGGGGTTTATATACAGGCGAGAGTAATGGTCAGGGGCGAGCATATACGGAGGAATCAGGGCGAGGTCAATATACTGATGATGCGTGATGGAACGGGATAGGTAACTAAGGGGACTCGGGAATGGGATCAAGCTTGGATATGAGCTCAGGCTCGGGCTTAGAATCACAGTACTCAGGCACGAGTATCACAAGGCTCAGGCTCGGAAAGGTCCTTACACCTCTACACTCTATCATTGTACATCTAACAAGCTTCATATATACTTTTAACATATAGTAATCCAAATCCTATCTGAAATTGCTCTGTTATCTCAGTACACATTATGTTTCAGCACATACAAACATATTTTTAAAATATCAGAACATTCAAAAAATTTTAGGATATCCACAATATACAAATTTCTCAAAATGATGGACTATGAATTGGGTTAGGGTTGATATTTTAAAAGATATATAATTGTCTATTGCAACTACCAACACAGCAACTGGTCTGACCTTCTTCTGCTTGCAGAATTTGCCTAGGACAATGCACCCTCTGCCACTACTGGAATTTTGCCTTTCTACGCCAACAAAGGCTATCACATGAATCTTGCCACCCACCCTGAACACAACCTTGCCTCTGCCAGAGCCCAAGACTTTGTTGTGGAACTTGAGGACCTTCACCAACACCTCCAAGAGAACATTTCTGCTGCCCAAAAGAGATACCAAACTTCTGCCAATTGGAAATGTCTTCCGCAACTGGCATTCAAAATAGGCAATAAAGTCTTTGTCAAAGCTGAAAACTTCCACACCACCTGCCCTTCGAAGAAGCTCTCTGAAAAATACCTTGGCCCTTATGAGATCATCGCTAAGGCCGGCAGTCAATCTTTCACCATCAGACTTCCTGACAATATGCACGCAGTACATCTGGTATTCCATGTCTCTATGCTTGAGCCATCAGTTCTGAACACCATTCAGAATCATGAACAACCTCTGTCATCATCGATGGAGAACTGGAATACGAAATCTCGGAAATATTCAACTCCAAGCTCAACAAGCATTACCCATGGGTGGGCATGGAGAGGATGTGATGATTTTTTTTTTTCAATCCCAAGTCAAATGTTGTGATGGGATCAGAGCCACGACCCACCCAGTGGATGCATGCTGTCCAACTCCAGTACCTAGTCAAGTGAGCAGGCTACGAAAACACTGACAAAGAGACCCTGGATTTCCACCAAGGCACTCAACCATGCCTCTGAACTCATCTCTGATTTCCACAAGGCATATCCCACCAAGCCTGGACCCCTTCCCATGCAATAAGTCATTTCCGACACCTTTTCCCATGCTTGTGTCCTTTTGTTCCATTCCTTGTTCCATTCCACTGCTTCTCCATAAGCACCCTCATGATCCCCGTCCTCATTCTTTTCCCAATCAGTTCCCTCCCCCCTGGACTTGGCTCCGCTCACGCCTTCGAGCCAGTCCGCGTACGCCGTGAGGAACCATGTCCTTCCCGCCGAGCACCCTCTGCCATCGAGGTAGTTCTCCCCCTCGAGGTAGGTCGTCCCCTCGAGCCAGTCCGCGTACTCGGCGAGCTGCGCGTGTTGCTGGGTTACGTTCTGGATGGACAGGATCGTGAGGGGGTCGGGTGAGTGGGGTGAGGCTTGACTCGGTCTCAAACGGCTGCTAGCTTCGGCGCGAGAGTTAGGACCAGAGCCAGAGCAACTGGAGGCGTGAGAGCCAGGAAGTAAGGGAGGATAGTGGAGCCTCGAGCAGCAACACAATGTGCGCCAGCGCGTTCACGTGGGCGACAGGCGTGGGGCGGTGCCAGGGTGCGCTCTCCCTGCGCTGCTGCCGCTCCCGTCTCCTGCGTTCACTTGCATGCACATGGGGGGAGTCATGAGATTCTGAGTTATTGCCACAGCGCACGGCTCGGGAAGTCGGGAAGCCAGAGCACACAGAGCGGCTTGGGGAGTCGGACACACGAGCACGGTAGAAAAACGGCAGCACCGCTATGAGCCAATGTGTGAGAAGTCGGGGGCAGGGTGTCAAACAGGTGGGCCATAGACACGATAAAGACCATGAAGATGGAGCAAGAGACGGAGGGGGAGACGTAGACTTGGACCATGTGGAAGGGAACGGAGCAGGATCAGGAGAAGGGAAGGGAGCATGCGCGGAGGAAGGAGCAGAAGCAGAAGTAGACGGATAAGATGATGGAGCAGACGAGGAAGGCGCAGAGTTATATGCAGGAGCAGAAGACGGAACGCAAGTGGACGACCAGGATGAAGGGACAGACGCAGTTGAGGACGTAGCAGGGCGAGCGGAGCGGATGGAAACGGAGGCACGGGAGTCGGACCAGACGCAGATGAACAAGTGAGGTGGGGAGCATATTTATATGAAGACTAGACCTTCTCCCACTTGCATGCTCTCGTGCCTCCTAGGTCAAGTCCTTCAATCGCAGCAGAGTGTGACTGCGCCACATACGCTGAATCAAACAAGGGGACCGGTATATTGTACAGATCAAAGCTACGGTAACAGGAAATCAAGCAAATATTGGCCTCCACCGCACTTAATATGAATGGGAATTATACCTTCTTGGCAATCGTGGCGAAGGTAGTGCCTTGGAACCTTCAATGCACTGTGAGAACCAATACAAACAAGAAATGATTAGGACATACCCAAGATAGGCCCTTCCCGGATCATTGAAGGTTCTACAGCAAATGCCAGTCAATTAGGCTGCTGTGCCGGGTAAGAAAGGACATACATATAACCACGGTTACCCGCCACGTCAAGTTTCGCTTTGAAGTAGTCAAAGAACGCGGCGCTATATTTCTCATTTACATCAGGGTTAATGTTGTCGAGTAATGTCTTCACGGTACAAAGTATAATCGGAACGTCATCAAGAAATTGCACTTGACTCACAATCACCAATAGAAAGGCAGGCTCAAAAGTCCCCGCAAAGGAGAGCGCCTCATCGTGGTTATAGTTGATGGAGATGTACCCCTCAGGCCTTCCCAATACTAGATCGTCCGTCCCTTTGAATCACGGTAGGTCTGTCTGCAACCAGAATGACCCACCTTCCGCTCCAAACTAGGACCAAACATCATGCGTCAGGATTATTAGCAACATCTAGCAGACGCTATGCCAAGCTGACACAGTACCTTAGAAAAGTCTAGAACGAAGTCTTGCACGCTTTGTACTTTGACGTTAGTTGTAAGCACGAGGACTGGCATATTCAAGTTGGGCGGTTCTGGTCAGAGGTGTGAATTCTGTCTATAAATATGGTTGCGGAGCCTGAATGACCGGCCTGGCCTTTCAATTGCTTCTACGTTTCCCTGGTTGTAAACACGAGGATTTAGCTTTGCTGCCTGCAAGCGAAGCCGCAGGCCGCTGCGTCCAACAGAGCGCCGCTGGGCAGACCACAACCTTTGCACCTACTAACCGCGGGCAGCCGTCTCCTAAGATTGGGCTTCCTGCCAGGTAGGGAAGAGGGTTGCTAGGGGAACGGGTGTGTGGCCGTTTCGAGCCGACGAAAGCTCTCATCAGGGGGATACCGCTACCACTACCGCTCGCCTTTCCAGCCCTGTTTAGGAGTCGCTGCTTCTGAGCCTTGGCTAGTGGGACTTAGCTTGGTTCCTTGAAGGTAAATTCCGGAATTACTTAGCGACTATGCCAGGCGGTACCTTGCTCCCAGCCCAAGTCACCTACACATAATGATGGGCATGGCCTGGCTTGGCCTGAAAGCCGTGGCTTTGGCCTGGCTCGCACTGGCGTTGGCTTGCGTAAGGCAAAGAAAAATAATAAGTATTGAATTTTTGAACTCACCGCTGCTGCTGCAATGGATTATGGACCTGCATGCGCATGCCTGCTGATAAATTTTGTGTTCATTTAGGCGATCGCACATATTTCCAAATGGAGCAGGTCATACTAAGTTTGGGCGCAGCCTATCACACTCAACCTTGATCGAGACAGAATGCCTGGGGCGAACAGATGTTGGTCCTAAATAATAAGCTTTATGATCAAGTGATTCAGGTATACGGTCGAGAAGAGATGATCAAGCTTAGCGGAGTTTGAGTCGAACTCGTTCCGAGTTGACTGCATCATGGCGAAAACACTGCGTCGCTTATTGACGCGACGTACAGGCCGTGAGAGGTATGTTCTCATCTCAGGCCCCAGCGATGATAATTCACTCACCAGTTAACCACGCCCCGTATCCATAGTGATAGCTGTGAAAGATTAAGAGCAGCTGATGATGAATTAGATGTAGATTCAGACTTCGGTTTGAAGTTGAATCGAGTGGAGTCGTGAAAACAGATAGATAGAGTAAACACAAAGCGTGTATGCTCTTCAGTGACAACTACGCAGGTATATGCGTCGCAAGGTATCAAGTTACTTCAAGAATGTGAGTTCTAATTGACTAGAGAATGTGGATACACATGTTGAACTATTTATCTATCTATGAGGTGTGCTGCGGCACGAAGAGCGGAGGGGGGACATGTGGATCGATTCAAGTGTCTGGACTCGGGGGTACGGTGGTCCGGAGGCAGCGGTGGCTGAGATGCTAGTCTATCGAATGGGGAGGGATGTAGGTAGTCATATATATCAGAAACATCGATTTAGGAAAGAAAGACATATGGAAGATATATGAAGATGCGGCTCAGCCTCTAGCTCCTCCGTGGATCAATGCGCCTCGGGCTCGGGCTTTGTCTCGAATCCGCGGGTACTGGATCAAGGTTTGAGTTGGCAGGGCAATGGAAACATCGTGGTGTGTCATGCGGACGTGTGTGGGTTCTAGTGAGGAGCTGAGGATCAGTGGCACGGACGTGTCGCAGGTGGGAAGGATTGGATGGGGTAAAGTAAACTGATAGTAGTGTTTTGGAATAGGATTATGACAATAGCATCACGCTTTTCGTGTCACTGCAGGCATATAAAAGTTTTTTTGTCTGAAAAACTGTTGAAAAACTGTAAAGATTTTCCAAATATTTTTAGTGTTTTTTATGTAAAAAAAAACTATAATCAAATTTTGTGTTTTTATTAGAATTTGTTGAGCAAGAAAATTGTAAAAAAATTCAAAGTTTTTTTCAGGTTTTTTTATGGGTTTCTTTGTGTTTTCACAAAGAAACTTATAAAACACAAGAAAATACAAAATTTTGTTCAAGTTTTTTTACATTAAAAACACTAAAAAAATTTGGAATATCATTACAGTTTTTTGAGCAGTTTTTCAGACCAGAAAATCTTCATATGCCTCCAGTGTGTGGTACCATAAAGGGACACAATGATGATCACTGCCGGCCAATAATTTCCCTTCCAAAAGCTGTGCTCTGGACCAATTTGACCACCTAGTGCCTACACTCTGGGGTGTCAGTCCTTCCATGCATCTAGGTTATGTTCAGTCGGGAGCAATACATATCGTCGACAACCTTGCACTGAAGTTTGTTGTCGGAAAACTCTTTATTTCAATATCAGGCGATATGTGGACCTGAGTAATTGTTGGGCTTAATGGCTGAAGTTTGGCTGAATTTGGATAGGAATGTGGTGGCGGTCTGGTGGTCTTGCAATTGTTCCGCTACTTCTTCCGTTTGAAGCTCTAAGTAGAATGTGCTGCTTGGGAGCCTCTGTACGCCAACTACCCTTGGATTCTCCTGGTCATCGTCCTCTCATTCCATTTCTCCGATGGCCTGATTGGCCTTGTTAAGAATGTCTGGTTTGGACAGTCTCGCAATCTGGTTGTCCATGACTTCTGGTGCTCTATCAGTCATTATCTGCCACGCACGGAGGTCGCACCTGGCCAAGGTACTGGCCTGGAGGCTGACCGGCTTCACCGCACATGCTGCCAGAGCCGCTGCGTAGGTCAGGTATCTTGTCGGTTTATTCGATGGTGTCCGCTTCCCATCTTGCATTGTTTGGGAGGGTACCTGTGTTGCGACTGCCTCTAGGAGAGTGATCATATCTTTCTAGGAGGTGTATGTATTTTCATTCTACTTTTAACTCATAATATAAAGAAAAGCTCATAATTGGGATATGAATAGAAAGTATATTTTACATTTTATAAAACAGAAATAAATAATTCTTCTTTTGTCCCTCCCCAAGCGGCGGCTCCGCCGATGAGAAATCTGTATATTTGCCTTTCTACCAACTTTTAATATAATCCATATTGGTATTACTATATAATTAGTACTATATCCTGCCATACATATCATATTATATATACATATATTCTATATTCTATATCCTCCTTTTATCTATTCTAAGTGTCTATCAATCTTCAGTCTCTTACTATAATATTCTAATGTATCGTTTCAACCAAGATGAACATACTCATACAGAAGTTTTATATGTATTAGTGTTGCTCTATAAATCTAATATAATAATATTCTTATATATTAGAAATAGTAGTTTTGAAATATATACTATGTAGGTTCTTATCTCGTAGTACATAGACTTTATGAATAACCTCCATAGGTCGTGCGGGATCAACCCAGTAGACGAAGAGTCCGTGCAGGGTAGCTAATACCTTGCGAGCATTCGATATAAGTAGTTTACATTCGCATGTATATTCTCCAGTTCAATTATCATACATCGTCCATCTTGTGCAAACTTGACCTCGCTGTGATCATCATCTCAAGCCCTCTCTTGGAGATTTCTATCTTCGACCAGCAGAGGACTTAGGCATCACTGGTGAGTTCTCATACTTCATCTTCGTTACCTTAGCCTTCGAACTATTTTCTGTGCTGTTGGCGAAGGGCTGCGAAGGAGCACCTTCGCCGGCGAAGGGATTGTCGCTACTTAGACAGCCCTTCCGTGACACCTTGCACGTTATATCGTCAAGTGCCACAGGCCATTTCGCTACGACTGTAGATAGGGCGAGCCCCGTTCGGGCAACCCTCTTATCTTGTGAACATTCATTGGTTCATGTATTCGCCAAATGGCATACTTATTCACACAAGCTATTCGGGCATTCACTGTGTTCACTAATACATGATACTAACGCCTCAAAACCAATCTTGACAACCTCCTCCAGAGAGATCTGTATGAATTGCAGAAAACCTGGCCACACAAAAGCAAAGTGTTGGCACCCTGGAGGCGGCAATGAGGGTGGAGGCCCAGGTGCATGCACGAAGATGCTTCTTGGAGTGAAATGCTTCACCAAGCTAGACATGTGATAGGGCTTCAATAATGTGCAGATAAAGGATGGTGATGAGTGGAAGGCTGCATTCTACACCAATCACAGCTCTTTGAATCCCTTGTCATATTCTTTGGGCTCACAAACAGCCCTGTGACATTCCAAACCATGATGAATGACATCTTCCAAGACCTTATCATAGAAGGGCATGCATGGATGTACCTGGATGATATCCTGATTTTCACCAACACCCTTGAGGAGCATCACCAGCTTCTGCAAATAGTCTTTGAGCACCTATGGCAGCACCAGCTCCATCTTCACCCTGAGAAATGCAAGTTTGAGTGAACAAAGATTGAGTACCTTGGGCTCATTGTGCCATATGGCAAGGTGGAGATGGACCCCATCAAGGTCACAGGTGTCATGGACTGGCCAACCCCAGCGAAGCGCAAGGAGGTGCAGGCCTTCCTAGGGCAGATGGTTGAAACTTTTTATTACATGTAGCTTCACCCATTTTATTCTCAGATTATAGAAAAGAAGAGGGTGAAATTATCTGGCAATTTTATTGTTGGGATATAAATAATTCTACTTTTGTCCCTCCCAAGCGGGGGCTCTGCTGCAAGAAGGCCTCTTCTTATTTTTACATGTCTTCTTATTTCTTTTATCAACTTTTAATATACTATAATTATAACTATTCATAATAATACTCCTGCTCGTATCTGTTACAAATATCTATCCAAGTACTATTAATTTATATTGTAGTCTAATACTCTCATATGCATATATATATCCAAGATGTTTAAATTTATACAAAATCTTCTAATAACATCTATTATTCTCCTTATAAATACTACTATATATTCCTACATGCTGTATCACATGACCTTTTTGATTAACCTCCTAGGGTTTGCCGACTTCTATTGCGGGTTTGTCAAGGGCTTCTCACATCATGCAGAACCTGTTTGAGCTCACCAAGAAGGATGTTATAAGGAGAACCTAGGCAGACACTCTACACTCAAGCAGAGAACTGGCGAAGGGGGATCCAAAGTAAGATAGGGGACTATATACATGACACAGACATACCTGGTGAAGGGGGAGTCGGAAGTTGGGTCAGAAGGTGGAAGGCGGAGAGACAGAGTGTAAGGGCAACCCTGGCTGGTTGTGGAGATCACACTACCACACAACTGACAAGGTGAACTCCAAAGTATGTATAAATGAACAGAGTATACAAGAGAGGGGATTCTCACCTGACAAGGGGAAATCCAAAGAGAAAAGTCTAAGGACCCCCAAAGTCAGCGAGCCCGTATTATACTACGCTGCACAGCCAGGGACAACACTTGGCACTCGCCATCAACCCTGCATCCCCCTGACCTCCCTGACCCTTGATCGACCCTTGATGCCACCTATTACGCGAGTCGCTTGATTTCCGACACTGTTCCAAGAGCAGAAGTTGGAAATTGGAGTGGAACTGGCCAAGCAAACAGAACTGGTGGAAGTTCTCCCAGAAGCAGAATCATTTCCAAAAGCGGAGGCAGAGATGGAATCGGAACCGGAAGCGGAGTCGGAAATGGAGTCGGAACTGGAAATGGAAAACAGAGTGTCCCCTGACACAGAGGTCTTGCAAAACTCGCTGTGCTAAGAACAGGAGATAGAGCAAAGGAAATCACGTATCGAAGGTGATTATCTGATTGCAGAATAGCAAGCATACATGAGGGGCTTTTATAAAAAGAGCTGAGACAACATGTAATAGGGTAGTACTAAGCAAATTCCAGAGGAAGTGGAAAGTTGGATAGACATACGGGGTAAGTAACTAATTGGGAACAAAGGACTACAAGGGGGTGCAGGGTAGGGTAAAGAACAATGGCAAAAGAACAAGGGGTTGGAAAGTATATCTGACATAATGGAACAACAAGACTCCAAAGGGGGCTGGACATATGGTCTTGCTGTACTGCGAGGCGAGTCTGGTGGGTCCAAGTAATAGAGTCGAAAGAACAAAGGATATAACAAGGGGTGGGAATGTTGGAATTATCAGGGTCGGAATGTGAGCAGAACTGAGTGTCGGAAGTCGGAAATTCATGGTCGTAACAGTTGGAAATTATAGTATGTCACCATGTCCTCCTTCGACTTTTCCAGTCCTGACTTTGCTTCTGACAGCAACTCTTCCATGTACTCCTTGAATTCATTGACAGATTTGAGGTGTGATGGAAGTTGATGTGGTTCAAAGCCCATTCATGGGTGCCACCCAGTGTCCAGCATGAAGGATGACTGACGAGTTGAAGCATGAACACAGTTGTTGTACTGGAACTTGGCCATGGGCAAAAGATTGCCAGTTGTCCTGTCGTTCATTGACAAAGAGGCGAAGGTACTGTGCCAGCTCTTGATTGAGTTGCTCTGTCTGTACATCAGTGTGTGGGTGGTATGCTGTGGAGGCTGCAATGCAGATGCCCAGGAGGCAATAAAGCTCATGAGGGAATTCACAAATGAACTGGACCCCATGATCCAACACAACTGTTCGTGGCAGCCCATGGAGCTTCCAGACATTGTGTAGGTAAAGTTGCGCTGCCCCAGCTGCAGTGATTGTGGTGTTGGTGGGGATGAAGTGGGCCCTCTTTGAGACCAAATCCACCATGTTCATCACAGTGTCATACCCATGTGCATCAGGCAGTTCCACAGTGAAGTCCACACTGATTGTGTCCCAGCGAATTTCAGGGACAGGGAGTGGATGGAGTTCACCAAGGGGTGTCTGCCTTTGTTCCTTTGTTTGCAGGCACAAATTTCATGTCTTGGAGTACTTGCCAATGTACTGTGACATGTGAGGCCACCAGTAATTCTGCGAGACAAGCTCAAGGGTCTTCCATTGCCCAGGATGACCAGCGACTCGTGAATCATGGTGCTGGGCGACAACTCATTGCCTGAGGTCCTGGACATCTGGAACATACACTTTGCCTTGGAATGTGAGCAACCCATCCATCTCAGCCCACTCTGCAGGCACAAGTGATTTCCCACCTGACTCTCGTAGCTTCCTGACTGCCCCTGACACCTCATCTGCCAGTGACCCATCTCCAAATGCTTTCTTCACGTTGCAAATAATCCCACATTCTTCCCCCACCAGGGTGAGCCCTTCCAGGGTGCAAACAATGAACAGCTCTGGGCACAGGAGCGTCAAGTCACTGTTGTCATCTGAACCTGACCCATAGTCTGAGTGTTGCGACAGTGTATCTGACTTGCCCATTGTGACACCTGGCTGGTGATGAAACTTGAAATCAAAACGTGACAAGTAGAGGGACCATTTATCCTGTCTGCAATTCAGTTTCTTTGCAGTGCGAAAATACTCCAGGTTCTTGTCATCAGTCCAGATCTCAATGTGATGCTTAGTGCCTTCAAGGAATGTTGCCACTCCTCTAGGGCATGAATTATCACCAGCATCTCCTTGTCATGAATCTCATAATTTTTCCCCACAGGGGTGAGACTCTTGGAGTAAAACATGATTGTATGCCACTTGTCATCATCCAGAGATTGCTGGGACAGAACTGCACCAGTGGTGACATCTGAACTGTCAGCCTCTACCTGGTATGGTTGATTATCATCTGCAAAGTGCAGGGTCAGTGTTGATGTGAATCACAGCTTTAGCCCATCAAATGCCTGCTGTTCACAATCACCCCAAGACCATTGTACATCCTTCTTGGTGAGCTTGAACAGGGGTTGTGCATGTGAGAAGCCCTTGATGAACCGGCGATAAAAATTGGCAAACCCTAGGAAGGCCTGCACTTCCTTGCAAGTCATTGGGGTCGGCCAGTCCATGACACCTGCAACCTTGACAGGGTCCATCTCCACCTTGCCATATGACACAATGAGCCCAAAGCATTCAATCTTTGTTCACTTGAACATGCATTTCTCAGGGTGAAGATAGAGCTGGTGCTGTTGTAGGCACTCAAGGACTATTTGCAGAAGTCAGTGATGCTCCTCGAGGGTGTTGGTGAAAATCAGAATGTCGTCCAGGTACATCCATGCATGCCCTTCCATGATAAGGTCTTGGAAGATGTCATTCATCATGGTTTGGAATGTCACAGGGCTGTTTGTGAGCCCAAAGAATATGACAAGGGGTTCAAAGAGGCCGTGATTAGTGTGGAATGCAGCCTTCCACTCATCACCATCCTTTATCTGCACATTATTGAAGCCCTATCACATGTCTAGCTTGGTGAAGTATTTCGCTCCATGAAGCTGTGTGATGAGCTCAGAAATGATGGGAAGGGGGTAGTTATTCTTCCCTGTCATGGCATTGAGCACGCAATAATCCTAGACCAGTTGCAGTGATCCATCCTTCTTCTTGATGAAGAACACTGGGCTGGCCATAGGCAATTTTGAGGGGTGAATGCGACCAGTGCACAGGTTCTCCTGCAGGAGTTCATCCAGCTACAACTGTTCACTAGGGGAAAATTGGTAAACATTGTATGCAGATGGCTTCGCTCCCAGCTCAAGCTCAATCACATGGTCCCATGTCCTGCATTCTGGGAGTGAATCAAAGGACTCCTTGGCGAAGATATCCTCAAAGTCACGGAGGTATGGAGGGATGAGTTCCTTTTCCTTTGCAGGTATGCTATGAAGGGCCTTCTCAGCTAGCTGCTGTGAAGTGGTCATGGTGGCTGTGATAATGGGTATGTTTGGTGTGGACACAGATGCAAACAGGTGATCACCTGGCTAAAGAAGGGGCTCAATACCTGGCTCATCTTCTTCCATGTCACCCTCTTCCTCTTCCACCATCTGTGGCAGGTGGCCTATGTGGCATGCACATATCCTTGCCTCCTCTCTTCACTCTTCCCACAATGTCACTCTGCAGGCGTCACACTGGGTAGGGAATTGACTCAGTGTCACCTCTTGTGTTCACCAGTTAACCTCTGGGTTGTCGGAGCCATGGACAGCCAAGGATCATCTTGTGCTTCCTAAGGTCGACAGCATGTTTGGAGTGGTTGCGGAATCACAGGATGACATTGACAACATTGCAAATCACTCTGTCCACATTGGGCATGCCATCAACATTGTACACAGGGGCAGGGCATGTGAGCAATCTCATGGTTAGCTTCTCAGTGGTGACAAATTCACTGTCAATGAACAATCCAGTTGCACCACTGTCAAGGAGTGCAGTCACTCCTTTGACCTCAGCTGTGTCTGTTGTCTGGATTTCTACTTTGAGGTTCAGCAAATTTGGAGAGGGAACAGATGTGACCATGAAGTGCTTTGGAAGGGCTCGCTCCCAATGTTTCAATCATGGGGAAGGACTTTTAGAATGTTGTTGGTTAATGTGTCTTTATTGCTTGCTGTGTGCAACCCAGTTTCTGACACATGAACTGTTTTTCAGTATCTGGGGCTATTGACAGGGCAGCAAAGTGATTGGACAGGGCAGTGAGGGCACATCTCTCACTTGCTGCGCGACCCAAAATCCTACACATCATCCTTCTCGACCTCTTCCTCAGCAATGTCGCACACATCTGCAGCGACCATCCAGTGCTCCAGTGGCTCCTTATGCCCATTGGCTGTCATGTAGTGGACATTGTAGGCCTGGGGACATTCTTGCATGAAGTGTCTGACTTTCCTGCAGCGCCGACAAGTGAGTGGCTGTGGGCACCTTTTTGTGGTGTCCACATCCATCAGAGCAGGTCTAGAGGTGGTTGGGAGGGGTGTGAGCACTGGTATTATTGCCGGCCTTGAAGAGAGTTGTGTGGTGGACCTGGTGTGTGATTCACCTGCCTTGCAAAAAATTGGTGGTGGAAGAGGGCCACTGTTAATCACCCTAGGTCCCTGGAATGCTTCATTGGGTGCATGTGTGAGTGCCACTGTTCTTGCCACTCCATACCATGCAGATGGATCATTGTCCTTTGGCTGCCATCCAACATCAATGCAATAGAGTGTTTATGTTTGCTAACAATTATCAAGTACGATAATAATAATTAGGAATGATCTAATATAAGCACCAAGAGAGCTAATATGCATTAGCCATCAGGAACATGTGACTGACGCGTTGTGGAATTTGAGAGAATGAGGAGTGTTGCATTCAAACAGTGCTCATGTTAATTAGTTAAGCAGCCCCTGGCGCAAGATGTCCAGGAGTGCATTGGATGTGCGCTCCTGCATTTTGACCACCCGATCTTGCATTTCAATCACCCGGTCTTGATGAGCCAGGAGGCTCATCCGGAACTCCTTCAGTTCCTCTTCCTTCCTTGCCTCCCGTTCCTCATGCCTCTCCATCATTTGCACCATCCTTGCTATCTCCCTGGACGTGTTGACACAGCTCACACTGGATGTGACTGACCCAGATTCCAGAGCGCTAGTGCTTGACCCACTGTTGCTGTCTGAATTGGAAAGTGAGTGTGAGTGTTTTTTGGTCTTTTGGTGATTGGTGGTCATAGAGTTCTGCACAGCCTCCGATGCATTCTGGACCTGGGACATATGGGAACTTTTAATATATATAAATAGCATGCCCCACCACCCTACTTACCTCTTTAGCCCGCTCCTTTTCCTCCTCATGGGTCTCCTTGGTAGAAAACTCCTCACGAAACTTCTGCACTTTGGAGGCCATAGAGTCCAAGGTGGATCTTGAAGGGGAAGCGAGTGGCAAAGCAGATGCGGCCGTGCCAGGTGGACACAATGTGTTGGTTGCATCACCAAGGAGTGCGGGGTCGACAACAGCCTCCAAACCTGGAGCTGATACCGGGACACTAGAGAAAGTCGCAGGAGGGATGGGGTGCATGAGAAGCGTTCGACCTTTGAGAGCACAGCAGTGGTGTGGACGCACCTGGACGCGATTTGAACTAGTAAATTCCCACAGTTACTTAATGATTATTAGCAATGCCGGAATATCCCAAGCTAATAGTTATTAGCAACATAAACACTCTAATGCAACTCTGGGTCACAGGGTCAAGACCTCAACGAAACTTCATCACAGTTGATTGCCCATCTGTGTACTTGGCCTTCTCAACCATCTCTTTGAACCTATCAATGTATTCATCAACTGAATGCTTGCCCTGATGGTACTGGCATGATTCCAGTTGATTCATCATGTTGGTGACCTCATGCAGGGGGTAGAACTGGTGGCTAAATGCCTCAACAAAATCCTTCCAAGATGCATAGAGCGGTGTGGCATGTTTCGCTTCATGGATGAATGCATGAGTGGCGAAGGTTGCAGCCCTTCCAGTTTTCATGAAGGACATTGCCCAAAGTATCTGCAACTGCTTGTATGAGAAGTCACTCCCACACACACCCAGGCAAAGGCTGCATGACTGGATGAAGTTCCAACCATTTATGCAATCACCATCATACTCAGAGGGCTTTTCTGGCTCAGCCATTCACTTTGAGGGGGTGTGAACATGACTGGGGAGCCTGGCCATCATCCCAGTTGTCGTAGCCTGTAGGGTGTTCAACCTTGTCTTCATATCTTGTTTCTCTCCTCTCTCATCAGCTCTTGTTCTATTGCCACCAAGCGGTCCAAAACTTCAGCAGCAGATGGCAAGTCCATGGTAAGCAGTAGAGGATGTCAGGGTATGAGAAAGGATTGCTAAAATCACTGCATTTGAAGGGTGTTCATTCGTAGTTGGGCGATTTTGCAACTGGTGCTCTAGAGAGAGTTTTCTACCATAGGGGCAACCTAGGCAGATGCTCTACACTCAAGTGGCAAACTGGTGAAGGGGGATCCAAAGTAAGATAGGGGACTATATACATGACACAGACATACCTGGCAAAGAGAGGGTAATCTGAGACTGACGGCTCTTTGAATGGCTGGTCATGCCATTTGGCCTGACCAATGGTCCTGCCATTTTTCAACATTTCATGAATGACGTCTTCGGAGATATGCTTGATGTATGCATCGTCATGTACCTTGATGACATACTCATCTAATCCGATGACCCGGTCAAACACAGGGAACACGTCCGTGAAGTATTGCGGCATCTTTGGAAACATGGCCTCTACGCCAAACCTGTCAGGGGATACCCTGTTTTCCATTTCCAGTTTCGACACCACACCCAGTTCCGACTCCATTTCCGACTCCGCTTCCAGTTCCGATTCCATCTCCGCCTCCGCTTTCGGAAATGATTCCGCTTCTGGGAGAACTTCCACCAGTTCTGTTCGCCTTGCCAGTTCCACTCCAATTTCCGACTTCCACTCTCGGAACAGTGTCGGAAATCAAGCGACTCGCGTAATAGGTGGCATCAAGGGTCGATCAAGGGTCAGGGAGGTCATGAGGATGCAGGGTTGATGGCGGGTGCCAAGTGTTGTCCCTGGCTGCGCAGCGTAGTATAATACGGGCTCGCTGACATTGGGGGTCCTTAGACTTTTCTCTTTGGATTTCCCCTTGTCAGGTGAGAACCCCCTCTCTTGTATACTCTGTTCATTTATACATACTTTGGATTTCCCCTTGTCAGTTGTGTGGTAGTGTGATCTCCACAACCAGCCAGGGTTGCCCTTACAGCAGAAAAGTCTCTCCCCTAGAGGACTGGCGGTCGTACGGCACATTGCACTGGCCATAGGTGCGTTCGGAATCGGAGACAGCGACTCGGAGATCGCGACCCCTTCCACACACACAGTGTACGACAGCCCCTCTTCTTACGTCGAGCTCCCAACCCCAGAAATCCCATCCCATATTTCTCCTTCCGATATGGATCTGGACAATCGTCTTCGGAATATGGAGGAGGAGTTGACGCGGAACCGGATGAAGACCGACGCGATTGAAACAGCCTTACAAGCGATTTTGGCTGCCGTCCTTTTTCTTCACAAAGAAGACTGGAGATGCCAGGATTTGTGCAAGACTACCGGAAGCTCAATGATATAACAATCAAGAATGCCTATCCTTTGCCCCTTGTTCCAGACATCATGAATAAGATTGCTGCTGGAAGGGCTAAATACTTCACAAAGCTTGACATTCACTGGGGATATAATAATGTACGCATAAAAGAGGGAGATGAGTGGAAGGCAGCCTTTCGGACAAATAGGGGCCTGTATGAACCTCTAGTCATGTTCTTTGGACTCACGAACAGCCCAGCAACCTTCCAGACAATGATGAATGACATCTTCAAGAGTCTCATCGATGAAGGGGTTGTGGTGGTGTTCATGGATGACATTCTCATCTTCACAGAGTCGCTTGAAGAACATCGTAGGATTGTACGACGTGTCCTTGAAATCCTCCGGGCCAACAACCTGTACCTCAAACCTGAAAAATGCCTATTTGAGCAACTAGAGGTGGAGTATCTCGGCCTCATCCTCTCTCAAGGACAGGTTGCCATGGACCCAGTCAAGGTTGCAGGGGTGCGGGACTGGCCAATACCACGTAACGTCACTGAAGTCAAATCATTCCTTGGTTTCATCAACTTCTACCGTAGATTTGTGGAAGACTTCTCACACATTGCAAAGCCCCTCAACCAGTTGACAAAACAGGATGCCCAATGGTCTTGGGATCCAAATGGCCCAGAGCAAATGTCCTTTGACAAGCTCAAACTCCTCATCACCTCAACACCAATCCTTGTCCTCCCTGATCAAGACAAACATTTCCGTCTTGAAACAGATGCCTCAGCCTATGCCACAGGAGCAGTACTGTCCCAGATATGTGATGATGGCAAATGGCGGCCTGTGGGGTTTGTCTCCAAAAGCCTCAATGATGCTGAACGCAACTATGCCATCCATGACAAGGAGCTTCTTTCTGTGATTCGGGGATTAGAGGAATGGCGCCACATCTTAGAGGGAACGAAGCACAAGATTGAGATTCTCAATGACCATCAGAATCTCACCTACTTCCGCACTCGCCCAATGAAGAAGCTAGACCACAAGTGGCTAGGCCCCTACACTGTTAATAAGGTGGTCTCACGAAATGCCTATGGTCTAAATCTTCCTACATCCTTTGGTCACACACATCCAGTGTTCTCTGTCGTCCTGCTTCGGCCATATGAAGATGACCCAATCCTTGAACGTCATGCCCCTCCACCACCCCCCCCTGTCATACGGGATGGAGCCGAAGAATATGAAGTTGAAAGGATTCTAGACAGCAGGATGTTCTTGTAGAGGACAGGAATTATAGGCAGTAGGTATGGACTTGTTGCTCAAAAGAATAGACTAGAAAACAATTCACTCTCTCAGTGAATTTAGTTGTCACTGTAAATATATTATACACTACCTAGAAAACAATTCACTACAGAGGATTTCTAGGTTAATAAATCGAAAGAATGCTAGACTAATTTACTTGCCTCTCTCAGTGAATTTAGTTGTCACTGAGAGAGGGGAAAACTGTTTCACTGCGCATGTACTACTACCCGGCCCTTTAGCGCCCAAGAGCGTCGAAGTCATTTCAGACTCCGCTGGGTGCAGCCGCTTGCGAAAGTAGGAATAACAAAATGAAATAGAGAGACAGGGAGTGAGTGGAAAATTTCGAAAATAACCAGAGAAATGGATGCATGATACAAGAACAACATGAGAAGAAATTGAGAAAGCACACAACAAATTGGATATATTATGCTTGATTTTGGTGCAGGAGCATCAATGCACCCAACAGTTCTGTGGAAGGTTGGAGTATCTCGTGCGCTGGAAGGGCTATGGAGCTGCCGACGATCTCTGGCTACCAGCGAAAGATGTCTCTGGGGCAAAGCGACTCGTTAAAGAATTTCACTGGCAGAACCCAGAGGCACCTCAGCGTATCTCAGCAGCCACATATATGTCCCTCCCCTTCCAGAGATTTCAGAACTTCACAGAACCTTCCAGGCAAACTCTCTTCGACTGGACAGCAGGCAGGGCTTCTACTTATGATGTCAAGGGTCCAGAACCCCAAAGATAAGCGATATCGGCCTCCGCCTAACCAATTCATTCCGATAAGCTATATATCCCCTCTCCACCTGTGACCGCTCACTTCCACTGCATCGACCCCACCACATCCATCAACCATGTCCTCGCCCGCCATTGAGCTTGTTGCCCTCCCCAGCTTCACCCAAAACCTCTCTGACCTGCCAAACATGTCACGTGTCGATCCCACTCTCCTGCACTTCTCCGGCTTCTCGTCATCCAGAGCAGCCAGTGAAGCCAAGCTACAAAGGATGCTTGACTGCCGTGATCTCGACGTCGCATGGTCTTCAAAGTGGTCCGTCAGCTCTCAGGACCTCACACCAGCGGAGAGTCAGGCGCCCACTCGCCCTGCACTCGCATTCCTCAGACCCCGACACAGACGAGAGAACACATACTATGTCGGCGACCCTGTCTTCCCCAACGATGGAACCCCCCCTTGTGGAACCCCCTACACTTTCGAAGGCTGGGTGGGGCGGCGTTTCCGTAACATGGCAGGAGAGCGAATACGTCGAGCAAGGTTCCGAGGGCCGCACTTGCCCATGGACCCCAATCCCCCTGAGCTCATCATTGACCTGTGTTACCAGGAAGGGAAGGGCCAGGAGAGATGGTGGTCCCACCTGTGGCATACTTGTAAACGATGTCTCGGTGGATGTTGAGGGCTAGGTGGCAGCTGTGCTTGTCGGGACGACAAGCATTGAGAGGGGGGTGATGTCAGGGTTCACGCATTTCCTTCCACAAGTTTCTATTTCCTTCCATGAGTTTCCGTTACCTTCTGTCAGTTTCCATAACCTTCCGTCACCTTCCATCACATTCCGTCACCTTCCATCACCTTCCGTAACCTTCTACAAGTTTCCGTCTCCCCTATTATGTAAGCCTTGCCAGCGCTATAAGACTGTAGCCTGTGTGGTGGCGTTTCCTCAGCTTGATCTCTGAGGATACCCACTACACAGGCAAGTCCCCATGTATCTATCGTTGGTAGAGTTATAATCTGAGGATACCCACTACACAGTTGGTCATTGTCCTAGTATCGGCTCTTATCTCCTTGAGTATCTTTGGTTGTGGCTTCGTCATTAGTGTTGCCCTCACAGTCGGCTACGTGGGCACTCACCTCACCAGCGAAGCCCAGGAGTGGTTCCTTCGACACGTAGAATGCTTCGATCGCCAGGTCCGCAACTGGATGCTGGAAACTGTGATGCAAGGCCTTCAAAAGAGGTTCCTGCACACACTGATGTACCATCATGCATTGAATAAATTCGACGCGTTCATGCAGGGCATGAAAACCGTTCAGTTGATGCTGAACAAGCTCACGAAATACGCGGCACGTATGATACAGCCGCCAGATGATTACATGTTCTGGAGACGGTTCATGTTGGTGCTGCGCGAAACACTGCGCAATGAAGTCCTCAAAAAGGGCTACAATGCCGAGAGCAGCTCAATAGAGCAACTGTTCGAGACGGCCCGGATGATCGAGGAGGCATCCCAATACAGCATGGGGATGCGCCACACAGAAAGCGCAGCAGCAACGGCAAGCGCAGCCCGGCTCACAGGGAGCAAGCCGTTGACACAAATGGGCCTGACCAGGCCCAGCCTGTTCTCAAGAAGCAGAACAGTGCAACGGCTGCCACCCCCACGCCCAGCACAAGCTGGACGCCCGCCTGAAGCGAAACAGCCTCAAGCGTCAGGGCCATCCCCACGACCTGCCCCACCGGTGAACGGGTCGGGCCAACCTAACGATCGGCCCAGCGGTGGCCAAAGCAGCACCACGTGCTTCGAATGCGGCCAATCTGGCCACAAGAGGGCAGAATGCCCCCAGCTTAAGTCCGGTATCAGGACAGCGGCCGCGAGGCACGAAGAGGAGACCGAAGATCCAGAGACAGATCTCGGCCAAAATTCTCTCCATCAAATTGATGAAGAGGGGGAGGGTGATCCCCAGCCCAATGACGCTCCGGACAATGGAGACGTGCCCGCTGAAGAGTGAGACCCCGAGCCGTCCCAATACTATGAATGGGACGAAGAGGTGGAAGACACCACCTACAGGTCCAGCGTGATCAGATTCGTGCCGGAGGACGAAACCACCATGAAAGTCATGGCAGCACGCATGTCAGTCATGCCAGACAAGGCGGCCGAGCCGGTGTATCACCACCGAAGCAAACACAAGATGCGGCCAATGCACCCACGCAGTGAGAACCGTACCCTGTCTGGGTACTGGGAAATAAATGGTGTAAAAGCCCACTGCCTGCTAGATAGCGGCAGCGAAGGGGTATTGCTATCCCCTGAGTTCACGCGAGCTACAGGGATGAAAACATTCTCCCTGGAGCAGCCAATCACGCTGCAGCTAGCCTGCATAGGCAGCCGTTCCACGACCAATTATGGAACGAACACGACCATCAAATTTGGTCGTGAAACATACGACGAATATTTCGACGTGGCAAACATCAAATATTACGACGCTATCTTAGGAACACCGTTCCTAAGGAGATTCGGCATAACCCTGGACTTCTCGAGCCCAGGGACGATCCGCAAGGGGAACGAAGTGATCCCCACAGGAAAGGTCTCGTTAGATGATGATGGATCGACGAACGAGGACAAGGGGCCATGGGTGAGCAGGATCACCCGGGCACTGAAGCCTAACCTGGCTCATTGAAGCCAGGAGGACGAGTCGCGGGACGACTCGTCCTCGAACTCGCCCTACAACTGTAGGGAGAGGCGCTCTCACCTAACGGTGAAAGCGATGTGGAAGAGGAAAGCGGTTCCGCGCACCGCGGGACCTAATAGACGCACACAGCGCCTAATGGCTTCTAAGCCAACCACCACCATCATCCTAACGGATGATGACCTTCCTCGCCTCCGCGAGGAATGGATGGAATGAATCACTGACCTAGTCAGTGGAATTCCATTAGAACTCCCGCCACTATGGGACATCAACCATGAGATAAATCTCATCGATCCCAACAAGCACATGCGGTATCGACTACCGAAATGCCCCGAACACTTCCAAGAGGAACTGTCGGCTAAGATAGAAAGATACACCACTTGTTACGACCATTCATTTCCGACTTCCGACCTTCAGTTCCGCAACACTTTCCGCCCCTCCAATATTTCCGACATTCCGCCCATTGTTCTATTCCCTTGTTCTTTCGACTCTATTACTCGGACACTCCGGACCCGCTTCATCATTCATCAAGATCATATATCCGGCCCTCCTTGTGTTTCGTTGTCAGACATGTTTTCCCGACCCCTTGTCCTTTGCCATTGTTTTACCTTACCCTGAACCCCCCTTGTAGTCCCATTGTTCCCAATTAGTTAGTTCCCACGCATTGTCTACTCGACTTCCGCTTCCCCCGGAATTTGCTTAGTACCATATCATTACCTGTTGTCTCAGCTCTTTGTATAAAAGCCTGTCATGTATGTCTCTTATTCTGCAATCAGATAATCACCTTCGATACTTGATTTCCTTCACTCCATCTCCTGTTCTTAGCACAGCGAATCTAGCAAGACCTCAGTCTCTCCGCCTTCCGTCTTCCGCCTCAATTCCGCCTCACGTTCCGACCAACCTTCAGTTCAGTACATTCCGACTTCCAACCCATTTCCGAAATACCTAGGACGATAGTTCATTGGGGGCGCAACCTACAAGTTGAAGCCGCTGTCCTTTCCAGTTCCGACTTAGCGGAAATCTTGATATGTAACACCACTGCAAAGTGGTGGATTCCGGCAGTTGCGCAGCAGGCCGTGCCCATGCTGTGTGTGCCGAAGAAGAATGGTACATTACGAACCATCTTCGATCTGCGTCAGCAGAACGAGAACACGGTGAATGACATCACACCCTTCCCGGATCAGGATATCATCCACAGCGACATGGCTCGCTGTCGGTATTGAACGAAACTCGATATGTCGGAAGCATACAAGCAGATACGGATCCATCCGGATCACGTAGCAAAGACTGCCTTTGCCACGATCCTTGGCACCTTTAGGAGCCAGGTGATACAGATGGGAGACTGTAATGCCCCATCAACATTCCAACGGCTGATGACAGCCATTTTCTGCGACTGCATCGGTCGCTTCGTCCATGTATACATGGACGACATCTTCATATTCTCGCTCTCAATACAAGAGCATGAAGAGCACCTCTACATCGTCTTTGACAGACCGAGGAAGAATCACCTTGTTCTGAGCAAGAAAAAGGTGGACCTCTATTCCATCCGAATGGAGTGTCTCGGCCACATCATTGATGGCCGAGGAGTACATGCCGACGAGGATAAGATGCAATGCATCCGCGAGTGGTGTAGGCCACGGACGTTCAACGACGTCCAGCATTTCCTCGGGCTGGTACAATATCTGGCACACTACATGCCAGATGTTAGCACATATACCACCCCGCTATCAGGCTGTGCGCGTAATAACTGTCCATTCGAATGGACTCCGCTACTAGACAAATGCTGGCAAAGCATTAAGGCGTTGGCCTGTAAGGGCCCCATCCTGCGTCCAGTAGACGCAAGGTGCCCAGAGCCGATCTGGGTGATCACCGACGGGTCAAAAGCCAGCATCGGTGCGGTCTACGGCCAAGGTCCCGACTGGAAAACCTGTCGGCCTGCCGGCTTCTTGTCAAAGAAGTTCAGCGTTGCTCAGCAACACTACCAGACTCACAAGCACGAGACGATCGCGGTGCTCGAGGCTCTCATGAAATGGGAGGACAAACTGCTAGGGCGAAGGTTAACCCTCATCACAGACCACAAAGGGCTCGAGTACTTGGAGACCCAGAAGAGCCTGTCTGACTGCCAGGTCAGATGGTGGGAGTTTCTCTCCCTGTTCAACTTCCACACCGTACATGTTGACGGTGTAGAGAACAAGGTAGTGGACTGCCTGTCACGCTACTACGAGAGCGACACGAGTGATGACAATCACCCGGACCACGTCTTCGTGAACGCGGATGCGCGTTTAGACCCGGACGGTGAGTTATTGCCCACCGACCGGTATATCGAGCTGCGAACAGCGGCAACGAGACGTTCTAAACACCTCGCTGAGAAGACAGAGGCGAGAATAATGGAATCCGTTGCATTAAATGAGGGCTCACTAAAGCCCGCAAACGTTGCCGCGTCATGTGACGATGACATCAGAGTCATCACCACAGGAAATGACGGCGCGCCCCTGCGACGGATCGTTGAGCAAGGCGTAGACCTGTCTAAGGTCTTATGAGATGCGTACCACAGGGACGCCATGTTCACAAAGATCATGGCACACCCGGACGCGCACCCGAAATTTGGAATCTGGGACGGGCTGATCTGGACTAAAAACCAGCTCAAAAGAGACGTCATTGCTGTCCCCCGCTCTGTTCTTCAAGGGGGAAGGAGGCTGATCGAAATCATCATCGATCGGGCACATCAGATAGTCGGTCACTACGGCCATCTGAAGACTTCGAACTACATTCGAAGACCATATTGGTGGCTGGGCATGAGCCCAGACATAGAGTCGTTCTGCACATCGTGCGTGAAGTGTCAGATGATGTAAACCGGGCCACAACAGCCCAAAGGCCTACTACACAGCCTACCCATTCTGGATAGGCCGTGGCAGTCGATTGGCATCGACTTCATGGGGCCCCTGCCCAAATCCAACAACTGTGACTACCTGATGGTAGTCATTGACCGACTAACATCACTCGTACACCTTGTGCCAACAACGACGAGCATGTTGGCCAAGGGAGTAGCCTGGCTGTTCCTGAAGGAGATCGTTCGACTCCACGGAGTTCCCGACTCCATCGTCTCGGATAGAGACTCGAAATTCACATCGATCTTCTGGCGTGAACTACAGCGGCTCATGGGGACTAAGCTCCTCATGTCAACTGCCTTCCATTCCCAAACCGATGGAGCCACCGAGCGGGCAAACCGCTCGATCGGCCAGATATTGCGCGCGGTCGTCAGAGATGATCAGAAGGATTGGGCATTGAAATGCCCGATGGTTGAGGTCGCCCTCAACAGCAACGTCAGCACGACCACAGGGTTTGCGCCCTTCGAGCTGAACCACGGCTATATGCCGCGGATAGACCTCCCCATAGCCGTGGACACCCCGTTCAAGGGGTAGCCTGGTTCACACATCAGGCAAAATGGAACCTGATGGCGGCACACGATGCAATCATAGAGCATCGAGTGACGCAAACGTTTCATGCAAATAAGAAACGTATGGCGAGCGACAGGTACGCGGCCAACGACCGCGTCTACCTCTTGACACAGAACCTAACTCTCCTGAAAGGAAGAGCCAGAAAACTAGTCCTGCGGTACATCGGACCGTACCACGTCGTCGAGGCTCACAACGATGCCTTGACGGTGACCCTTGATCTTGCCGATGAACTGAAAAACCATTGCATTTCACCGGTCTTCCATTCAAGCCTCGTACGACGATACGAGGCTAACAACAATGAATTGTTCCCTCGTCGTGAGGCCAAGTCATTTTATGACTTTGGAACCCCCGGGAATCTACTTCCTTACAGCTAGAGACCTAAGGAGCCTCGCTTTATCTGAGATCACGACCACGTGCACGCATGAGGGGCCTTTGACTCCAGAAGAAATGGGAAATGGACGGATGCTCGCTTGGAATAAGTGGGGACGCCTCTCTGACCTGCGTTTGGTGTCATTAATCTATCCCAACACGGCACTGGTACTCGTCGACTGGCTTCTTGGGCCCCGATCTCTTGCGGATCTTTCTCACGTCGAGACTCTGCGCATAGTCCCTCAGGGAGATGCTGTCAACTGGCTGCTCCACACTATTGGCAGCTCCCTCAAGCATCTTGAACTTCGCCTGCCACATAAACTTAATGGTGAGTACCTACTTAATCTGAATTGAGTACCATCGTCTGACTTCATCAAAGCCAGACATAATTTCAACTTCAATGTGGAGTTCAATCCAGCTCTCAAATTTCTAGATTTGAGTTCGCTCGATATGACCGGCGGCCTTGCGACCTCAAGGGATTTAACCCGGTTTTTACGCTTCCTCTCTGGTATCAAGGCATCTAACCTATTAGAAGAAATCAAACTCAGAATGATCGTTGACAAGGACACCTTTCGGAGAAGGGATTGCTTAGCTTGGAAGAAAGTTGTAAAGATGACGATCTTTGACCTTGTATCACAAGGGCACTGCAGAACTTGACCAAATAGTGGTATTCTGAATGCTACGTAGTGACAGTGTAAGGTTAAGATGCGATGGGAACCGCTGGCCGGTTCCCACGCATAAACTATAGAGTGGGTCCCTAAGGGGCCCACTGGGATTATGTAATAACTAGAGTACATGTATGGTATCTAGGTTATTTACACCCTCCCCCTATATAGACAACTATAGGGGCCAACTACGACTCATAGAGGTCATCCATGATGGAGTCCTCTAGAGTTGCTGATACGATGACGTCGTCGTCGTACTGGGCCGGTGGAGCATGTGACTCCTCCGGGGGCACCTCCGTGTCCACGATGGTGATCGGGTGAGGCTGTTCTGCCTCACCACTAGCGGTGGGTTCCGCGTGAGTAATGGGGCCAGCATCCTCGTGGAGTATGGCCTCAATGGCCAGATCCTCAGCCTGAGGAGGGGGCCACAAGCATGCCAGCTCCTGGTCGAGCTGAGTGTGAGTGAGGGGTCATGGCACCGCGGCCCTCATGTGGCTGGTCTCGAGGACCTTTTGTTGGCCCTCGCGGGCAGGGGCACTGAATGCTGTGCCGATGATACTGCGTTGAACATAATGTTCAATGCGTGCCACTTGCTCGCGAGTGACCCCCCCACGTAGTGGGCCAACCATCTCGTGATCTCGGTGAGCGGGATGTCGGGGCCAGATCGGCCCCCCATGGGGTATGGGCCCGTGATAGACAGCCGCAATCTGGTGCTCTGTGGCATCAGGACTTCCCTGGCATCGACAAGGCTCAACCATTGGTCTGTCGAGCTGAATAGGTTGAGTAGCCTCGCCCTGAGAGGTGATGCGACCCCTTTGACCCGGGGCGCAAGGGCCTTCAACCACATCCAGACATCCATGTCGTCTAGGTTGAAGGTGCCATCCACGTTGTCACAGATGGCTGACGGGATTCCTTCAGGGTTATGTATCCAACCCTTTAGGATGGCCACGATATCGTGCGGGGTACCGCCCGCTATCATGAGACAATCCCTTTTGGGATTGCCAGCGTGTTGTTCACGCTCGATGCATTTGAATACACCGATCATCTCACGTGCACGCACGAGTTGTGGTGTTTCTTTTGCCCGCGCTAGGAATTCGACAAAGCGTGGGTCGTCGAGCGGGCAGATGTCGTACCATTGAGTACGATGCTGTTGGGCCTTACCTACTGGTCATGGTAGGAGGCCCATCTCGGAGATCAGTGGATCTCCCAGTGGGATGATCGTCCCCTCCCCCGGGTAGGGAGGGTGAACTGTCCCCACCGGTGGAGGCAGGGCCATGCCAGGCCCGATGTACTGGGCCTCGACCTGTGCTATCCGCCGTTGAAGGGCGGGGTCGTTGATTGTGTGTGAGGATGACGCCGCTAGGTATGCGCTAATCACACTTTCCTTCGCAATGGCTAGCCCATTGACGGTGTTGGGGGTGCCGTGCAATTTCTTGCACTTTTTCTTCGGCTGCTCTGCCAGCCGCTGTGCCCTCCCCGGATTGTACGTCTTCCAGACGGACGAGACGGACTCCCATCCTTCTGGGACGCCGTATGCAGAGTCGGAAGGCACACTCTGCCCTTCCGTCATTGTCGTCGTCAGGGTCGGTGCTGATAATCGGGACGCTAGCCCCAATGTTGCGCATGCCGGCAAGGGCGCCGTCGTGCGAGGTGATGATGGCCCGGCCACTGGGTCCGTGGCCGGGTCATGTCACAGCCTTTTTGAGGCAGCGTGGACTAGGGTAACCTGGAGCTGGGCTGCGCTCAGCTGCTGCTCCAGTTCCTTGATTTTGGCACGCTCGGCTTCAAGCACGTCGTCGCGGTCTGCGACCGCGCATTCCAACTCCTTGACCTCTTTTTTGAGGTCATGGATGTCTCGGAGGAGCTCCTCTCACATGTCACACGTGATGCCTCTCGGGAGCCATCCCCAGGCCACATCAACGGTGTCGCCGATGTCCTCGTCCCACAGTCTGACCTTGCGGGTGCCTGTCGCGGCCCTTAGGTGCGCAGCGTAGTCCGCGCACGTTGCGCAATCGTCCGGGTGGACGATTGTGAGGGCATCTCCCATCCCATGATCATCCAGTGCTCCTGGTCTACTGGAGCACGTAGGATATCTGCGGCCCCCTGTCTCAGGGCCGTTGTTCATGTTGTGGACGTTGACGGATCAATGTCCATTCCATGTTGGGCCTTTCCTACCGGCCGTGGTAGGAGGCCCATCTCAGAGATCGGTGGGTCTCCGAGTGGTATGATCACTCCCTCCCCCGGGTAGGGAGGGTGAACTGTCCCTGCCGGTGGAGGCAGGGCCACGCCAGGCCCAATGTACTGGGCCTCGATCTGTGCTACCCGCTGCTGAAGGGTGGGGTCGTTGATGGTGTGCGACGGTGACGCCGCTAGGTAAGCGCTAATCGCGCTTTCCTTCGCAATGGCTAGCCCATTGACGGTGTGGGGGGAGCCGCGCAATTTCTTGTGCTTTTTCTTTGGCTGTTCTGCCAGCCGCTGTGCCCATTCGGGGTCGTATGTCTTCCAGACGGATGAGTCGGACTCCCATCCATCTGGGACGCCGTACGCAGAGTCGGAAGGTGTGCTCTGCCCTTCCGTTGTTGTCGTCGTCGGGGTCGGCACCGACAATCGGGACGCTAGCCCCGATGTTGCGCACGCCGGCAACGGCGCCGTCGCACGAGGTGAAGATGGCCCAGCCACTGGGTCCGTGGCTGGGTCATGTCGCGGCCTTTTTGAGGCAGCGTGGACCAGGGTAACCTGGAGCTGGGCTGCGCTCAGCTGTTGCTCCAGTTCCTTGATCCTTGCGCGCTCGGTTGCGAGCGTGTCGTTGCGGTCCTCGACCGTGCGTTTCAGCTCCTTGACCTCCTTTTTGAGGTCATGGAAGTCCCGGAGGGGCTCCTCCTGCGCGTCACGCGCGATGCCCCGTGGGAGCCATCCCCAGGCCGCATCGACGGCGTCGCTGATGTCCTCATCCCGCAATTTGACCTTGCGGGTGCCGGTCGCGGCCCTGAGGTGCGCGCCGTAGTCCGCGCATGTTGAGCCATCGTCCGGATGGACGATGGCGAGGGCGTCCTCCCAGCCCACGATCATCCAGTGCTCCTGGTCCATTGGAGGACGGAGAATGTCTCCGGCCCCTTGTCTCAGGGCCGATGTCTGTGTGGTGGACGTTGACGGGTCAACGTCCATCCCATCTTGGGGGGCATCATCTTCGTGGGTAGATGATGGTGGTTGCTTCCAAGAAGCAATGCGCCCTCGGAAAGATCCGAGGTGAAAATTTAACCACGCCGTGGCCGGCGCGTCACGTGGTTGGCACGTGACAGACGCGTCTAGCGGCGTCTGGGGAGGTCACGTGGCTTGCCCACCCCCCGAAGCTCTAGATAGCTATCTAGGGCTCAAGGTCCTTGCAGGACGAGATGGGTTCCCATGTCACATCGCCTAGGGTCCAACGGACCTGGAACTCCAGGTCCGTCGAGTTTATCCATCAATGTGCGATAATCATGTCGACAAGCCACTCCTCGTCGTCATTTGCTCCAAAGTCATAAAATGACTTGGCCTCACGATGAGGGAACAGTTCATCGTTGTTAGCCTTGTATCGCCGCACAAGGCTGGAATGCAAGACCGGTGAAATGCGACGGCTTTTCAGTTCGTCGGGAAGATCGAGGGTCACCATCCAGGCGTTGTTGTGAGCCTCGACGACGCGGTACGGTCCGATGTACCGCAGGACTAGTTTTCTGGCTCTTCCTTTCGGGAGAGTTAGGTTTTGTGTCGAAAGGTAGACGCGGTCGTTGGCCGCGTACCTGTCGCTCGCCATACGTTTCTTATTTGCGTGAAACGTTTGCGTCACTCGATGCTCTATGATTGCATTGTGTGCCGCCATCAGGTTCCATTTTGACTGATGTGCGAACCGGGCCACCCCTTTGAACGGGGTGTCGGTGGCTATGGGGAGGTCTATCCGCGGCATATAGCCGTGGTTCAGCTCAAAAGGTGCGAACCCTGTGGTCGCGCTGACGTTGCTGTTGAGGGTGACCTCAACCATTGGGCATTTCACTGCCCAATCCTTCTGATCATCTCTGACAACCGCGCGCAATATCTGGCCGATCGAGCGGTTTGTCCGCTCGGTGGCTCCATCCGTTTGTGGATGGAAGGCAGTTGACATGAGGAGCTTAGTCCCCATGAGTCGCTGGAGTTCACGCCAGAACATCGACGTGAACTTTGAGTCTCTGTCCGAGACGATGGAGTCGGGAACTCCGTGTAGTCGGATGACCTCTTTCAGAAACAGCCAGGCTACTCCCTTGGCTGACACGCTCGTTGTGGTTGGTATGAGGTGTACGAGCGACGTTAGTCGGTCGATGACTACCATCAGGTAGTCACAGTTGTTGGATTTGGGCAGGGGCCCCATGAAGTCGATGCCAATCGACTGCCACGGCCTATCCGGAATGGGTAGGCTGTGTAGTAGGCCTTTGGGCCGTTGTGGCCCGGTTTTCGTCATCTGACACCTCGCGCACAATGTGCAGAACACTTCTATGTCTGGGTTCATGCCCGGCCACCAATATGGTCTTCGAATGTAGTTCGAAGTCTTCAGATGGCCGTAGTGACCGACTATCTGATGTGCCCGATCGATGATGATTTCGATCAGCCTCCTTCCCCCTTGAAGAACAGAGCGGGGGACAGCAATGACGTCTCTCTTGAGCTGATTCTTAGTCCAGATCAGCCCGTCCCTGATCCCGAATCTCAGGTGCGCGTCCGGGTGCGCCATGATCTTTGTGAGCATGGTGTCCCTATGGTATGCGTCTCGGAGGGCCTTAGACAGGTCTATGCCTTGCTCGACGATCCGGCGCAGGGGTGTGCCATCATTCCCTGCGGCGATGGCTCTGACGTCATCGTTGTCGTCGCGGGATGCGGCGACGTTCGCGGGCTCTGGTGAGCCCTCGTTTAATGCGGCGGCTTCCGTTACTCTCGCCTCTGTCTTCTCAGTGAGGAGTTTAGAGCGTCTTGTCGCCGCTGTTCGCAGCTCGATATACCGGTCGGTGGGCAATAACTCACCGTCCGGGTCTAAACGCGCATCCGCGTTCACGAAGACGTGGTCCGGGTGATTGTCATCACTCGTGTCGCTCTCGTAGTAGCGCGACAGGCAGTCCGCTACCTTGTTCTCTACACCGTCTACATGAACCGTGTTGAAATTGAACCGGGATAGAAACTCCTACCATCTGACCTGTCGGTCAGAGAGGCTCTTTTGGGTCTCGAAGTACTCGAGCCCCTTGTTGTCTGTGACGAGGGTGAACCTTCGCCCCAGCAGTTTGTCCTCCCATTTCATGAGAGCCTCGAGCACCCCAATCGTCTCGTGCTCGTGAGTCCGGTAGTGTTGCTGAGCAACACTGAACTTCTTTGACAAGAAGCCGGCTGGTCGACAAGTTTTCCACTCAGGACCTTGGCCGTAGACCGCACCGACGCCGGCTTTTGATCTGTCGGTGATCACCCAGATCGGCTCTGGGCACCTTGCGTCTACTGGACGCAGGATCGGGGCCTTACAGGCCAACACCTTAATGCTTTGCCAGCATTTGTCGAGCAGTGGTGTCCATTCTAATGGACGGTTATTACGCGCACAGCCTGATAGCGGGGTGGTATATGTGCTAACATCCGGCATGTAGTGTGCCAGATACTGTACCAGCCCGAGGAAACGCTGGATGTCGTTGAACGTCCGTGGCCTGCGCCACTCGCGGATGCGTTGCATCTTATCCTCGTCGGCATGTACCCTCGGCCATCGATCATATGGCCGAGGCACTCCATTCGGATGGAGTAGAGGTCCACCTTTTTCTTGCTCAGAAAGAGGTGGTTCTTCCTCAGTCTGTCAAAGACGATGTAGAGGTGTTCTTCATGCTCTTGTATTGAGGCGAGAATATGAAGATGTCGTCCATGTATACATGGACGAAGCGACCTATGCAGTCGCGGAAAATGGTTGTCATCAGCCGTTGGAATGTTGATGGGGCGTTACAGTCCCCATCTGTATCACCTGGCTCCTGAAGGTGCCGAGGATCGTGGCAAAGGCTGTCTTTGCTACGTGATCTGGATGAATCCGGATCTGCTCGTATGCTCCTGACATATCAAGTTTTGTTCGATATTGGCAACGGGCCATGTCGCTGCGTATGATATCCTGATCCGGGAAGGGTGTGACGTCCTTCACCGTGTTCTCGTTCTGCTGGCGCTGATCAAAGACGGTTCTCATGTACCATTCTTCTTTGGCACACACAGCATGGGCACTGCCTGCTGCGCTACTGCCGGAATCCACCACTTTGCAGTGGTGTATCGTTCTATCTTTGCCGACAGTTCCTCTCGGAAGTGTTCGGGGCATTTCGGTAGTCGATACCGCATGTGCTTGTTGGGATTGATGAGGTTGATCTCATGGTTGATCTCCCGCAGTGGCAGGAGTTCTAATGGAATTCCACTGACTAGGTCAGTGATTCTTTCCATCCATTCCTTGCAGAGGCGAGGAAGGTCATCATCCGTGAGGATGATGGTAGTGGTTGGCTTAGGAGCCATTAGGCGCTGTTGGCGTCTATTAGGTCCCGCGGCGCACGGGCCCGCTTTCCTCTTTCCCATCGCTTTCACCATTAGGTGAGAGCGTCTCTCCCTACGACTGAAGGGTGAGTTTGAGGACGAGTCGTCCTGCGACTCGTCCTCCTGGCTTCAATGAGCCAGGTTTGGCTTCGGCGCCTAGGTGATCATGCTCACCGTGGCCCTTTGTCTTCGTTCTTCGATTCGTCGTCGTCGAATGAGACCTTGCCGTGGGGATCACCTCGTTTCCCTTGCAAATCATCCCTGGGCTCGAGAAGTCCAGGGTTATGCCGAATCTCCTTAGGAACGGTGTCCCTAAGATCACATTGTAATATTCGACGTTTGCTACATCGAAATATTCATTGTATGTCCACAACCAAACTTGATGGTCGTGTTCGTTCCATAGTTGATCG
>WHVA01000273.1:0-148763 GCA_015179125.1 Gautieria morchelliformis
ACTCACACATTTGCCAGTAGTGTTACGTATCGGAAATCCCGGAGATCAGAACTAGAAAGGACAACGTGTTCCCCTGATGAACTATCGTCCTAAGTATTTCGGATTTGACTTCTGGATGTCGGAGAAGGCAGAAATCGGGAAGGGAGTCCTGGGGTTGGAGGTGACAGGATGGAGGTCGGAAGAGGCAGAGGACAGGGGATCGAAGGCAGAGAGAGACAGAGCTTGCAAGACTCGCTGTACTAAGAACAGGAGATAGTGCGAAGGGATTCATGTATTGAAGTCGATTATCTGATTGCAGAAATGGAGACATACATGGGGGGGTTTTATACAAAGAGCTGAGACAACAAGTAATGGTGTAGTACTAAGCAAATTCCGGAGGGAGTGGGAATCGGATAGACATATGGGGTAAGTAACTAATGCGGAACAAGGGGATGACAAGGGTGTGCAGGGTAGAGTAAGTACAATGGCAAAAGAACAAAGGTGTGTAAGCATGATCAACTTCTTTGGACTGACTTGGCAGTCATCGCTGAGCCTATCACCATCAGAACAAACAGAAATACGGAAATGGTATCTTGCTGTGTTCAGGGTCGAGTACGGGGGCCGGTGAGTAGAGTTGACCAGGGGCACTGAAGAACAAGGGGTCGAGGTTGTGGGTTGTGGAGGTTGTGGAATAGAGTTGGAGGTGCTGCGGAGGTGTTCCGGAGGTGGTGGAGGTGGTTGAGCAGAATGGTCATAACAAGAAGTCATGCTATCAAACACAATCGACATCCCCTATGCGGTGTGATGGTTCATCACTGACCCCATCACCTTCCTGATTCAACCCCCTTTGGGTGTTCCTATGGCTGGCATGCATTCGCAGGATGTCAGGATTGACCCATTAGACCAAGAGTCTGTGCAGGGTAACATGTATGCAGGTCTCAAGGCATGCTTTCTTACATGGTTCTATTGTATATGTGTTTCATCTATTTGTATCCTGACTGCACACCTGTAAGAGAGCTGTCAGGGCTCACGCATTTCCTTCCACAAGTTTCTATTTCCTTCCATGAGTTTCCGTTACCTTCCGTCAGTTTCCATAACCTTCCGTCACATTCCGTCACATGTCACATTCTGTCACCTTCTGTCACATGTCACATTCTGTCACCTTCTGTCACATGTCACATTCCGTCACCTTCCGTAACCTTCTACAAGTTTCCGTCTCCCCTATTATGTAAGCCTTGCCAGCGCTATAAGATTGTAGCCCGTGTGGTGGCGTTTCCTCAGCTTGATCCCTGAGGATACCCACTACACAGTTGGTCATTGTCCTAGTATCGGCTCTTATCTCCTTGAGTATCTTTGGTTGTGGCTTCGTCATTAGTGTTGCCCTCACAGAAGATCAAGCTCATAGGACGACCCCACACACTTTTCTTAACCAGCCTTCATCTCAGCCTATGGCAGACCAACTCCCAGACGCATACTGGGACTCCCTAGGTGACCATGGGCCATTTCTTCGAGGCCTCCTTTCCAGCCAAGCACAGCAGCTGCAGCAACTTCAACTGCAGAATCAGGAACTGCACAGTCAGATTGTTAACGTTCACGACCACTTAGCCAATGCTGCCACCAACGCTGCTGTTGCTGCTGCTCAAGCCCTTGCGCCCTCAGTACCTCACAGTGTCCCTCCATCTACTCGCTCTATCAAAGCAGCGGAACCGGAGAAGTTCAATGGAGACCGTGCAGAGACTGAAGGGTTTATCAGGTCTATCAGATTGTCCATCGCTGTCCAGCCGGCATCCTTCCCAGATGAGCGCACAAAGATCCTATATGCTCTTTCCTTCATGACAGGAGGCTCTGCGGAGATATGGGCACACAACGAGACACAGGCTGTCATTGATGGCACCTCCTCTATATCCACTCTGGAGGGGTTCATTAAACGTGTGGAGGAGGCCTTTGGTGACCCAGATCGTGCCAGAACGGCTCGCACTAAACTGCATGACCTTAGGATGGCATCAGGAATGTCGGCAGATGAATACACGGCTCAATTTGAGATCCTGGCAGGCAGGACAGGCTTTAATGATGAGGCACTCGAGGATGCCTATGCTCGTGGCCTTCCAGCAGGTATCCTTGATAAGATCCACGCCCAGCCCTTTCTTCCATCCAACCTCAAAGCCTGGAAGGAAGCAGCCTGTCAGATTGACCGCAATCATCGCCGTCTGTTAGAGGTCAGGAAGGCACAGACACCTCATGTCCCTAATCGCCCTCCTCCTGCACGTCCACTCCACACTCCTGCTACGGCTCCTGTTGTCACAGCGCCACCCAGTAATGCGACACCTATGGACATTGACTCATCCCGCCGCCGCACCGAAACACGGACCTGCTACAACTGTAAGAGACCTGGTCACATTTCACCAGACTGTCCTGAACCTCGCAAGCCACGAATCCGCGCAAACCTCACGGAGGCGGACATTGCAGCAATTGTCTCTAAATCTGTGGCAGCGGCGATGGAGGAACGCAAACAGAAGGTGGAAGCCCCTGTCCAAGATGAAGGAAAGGGTTTTTAGGCCAGTCAGCGGTGAAAGACATGCCCCGCTCGACGAATCGGTTTTCAATTCTCGAAACATGTACAATAGGGATCACAGGCGATATGATGCATCCTTCTCCTATCCCTGATCGAACTGAAACCAAACCAGCCATGCCAAAAACCCAACCCATTGCTCCAGTTGCTAATGCAAACCTTCCAGTCCCTCTATATGTCCGTACTGCTGACCTCCGCCGATGCACCAAAGTACCTCTCAAGGTCCACTCTGTTGACACAGGGCATCCACTTGCAATTGACTCCCTCCTTGACAGTGGTGCTACAGGGATGTTCATCGATGTGGAGTTTGTAAGGGAACACAGACTTCGGACCCGTCCCCTACCCCGTGCCATCCCCGTCTACAATATTGATGGTACCCCAAATGAGGCTGGCTCAATCAAGGAAGAAGTTGACCTCATTTGCACCTTTGGGGATCATACGGAACGTGCCACATTCTCTGTCACGAGCCTTGGACGACTTGCCATCATTCTTGGTCACACATGGCTTGTTGAACACAACCCAGAAGTTGACTGGCGTACAGGAGATGTGAAGATGACACGCTGTCCCAAGTCATGTGGGGGCAGACCTGTTGTCAGAGGGCCCACAGTCGAAACTGTTCCAGAAGAGAGTGTAGATCAAGAGGAGGTTCCCATACAGCACACCCGCTCCCTACTTGAGGAAGGAGACAGGACCTTTGTCATCTTTGTGAATGAGAGTCCTGAAATGATTGGCGCAGGCTGGACTGTCTCCCAACAGCTTGCTGAACGGGCCAGCAAGTCTGCACCAGTCAGATCCTTCGAGGACCTTGTCCCCAAACCATACCAGGAGTTCAAGGATGTGTTTTCTAAGGAGTCATTTGACCAACTGCCTCCTCGAAAGCCCTGGGACCATGCAATTGAGCTCACTCCAGGTGCACAACCCTTCAGCACAAAGGTTTACCCAATGTCACCGGTTGAGCAAAGGGAACTGGATAACTTCCTTGAGGAGAACCTGAAGAGCCATCGTATCCGTCCTTCCAAGTTGTTATGACCGTTCATTTCCGACTTCCGACCCTCAGTTCCGCCATACATTCCGCCTCTCCGACATTTCCGCCATTCCGCCCCTTGTACATTTCCCTTGTTCTTTCGACTCTATTACTCGGACCCACCGGATCTACCTCGCCATTCATCAAAACCATATATCCGGTCACCCTTGTAGTTTGTTGTCAGATATGTTTTCCCGACCCCTTGTTCTTTGCCATTGTTCTACCTTACCCTGAACCCCCCTTGTAGTCCCATTGTTCCCAATTAGTTAGTTCCCACACATTGTACTCGACTTCCGTTTCCTCCGGAAATTGCTTAGTACAACACCATTACTTGTTGCTCTGCGCTTTGTATAAAACCCCCCTCATGTATGTCTGTTATTCTGCAATCAGATAATCACCTTCGATACTTGATTTCCTTCGCTCCATCTCCTGTTCTTAGCACAGCGAGTCTAGCAAGATCTCAGTCTCTCTCTCAGCCTTCCGTCTTCCGCCTTCCGCCTCAGTTCCGACTCAAGTTCCGACCAAACCTCTGGTCCAGTACCTTCCGACTTCCGGCTCATTTCCGAAATACCTAGGACGATAGTTCATTGGGGGCGCAACCTATAAGTTGAAGCCGCTGTCCTTTCCAGTTCCGACTTAGTGGAAATCACGATACGTAACACAAGTCACCTATGGCATCTCCAGTCTTCTTTGTGAAGAAAAAAGACGGCAGTCTTAGATTTGTGCAAGACTACCGGAAGCTCAATGATATAACAATCAAGAATGCCTATCCTTTGCCCCTTGTTCCAGACATCATGAATAAGATTGCTGCTGGAAGGGCTAAATACTTCACAAAGCTTGACATTCGCTGGGGATATAATAATGTACGCATAAAAGAGGGAGATGAGTGGAAGGCAGCCTTTCGGACAAATAGGGGCCTGTATGAACCTCTAGTCATGTTCTTTGGACTCACGAACAGCCCAGCAACCTTCCAGACGATGATGAATGACATCTTCAAGAGTCTCATCGATGAAGGGGTTGTGGTGGTGTTCATGGACGACATTCTCATCTTCACAGAGTCGCTTGAAGAACATCGTAGGATTGTACGACGTGTCCTTGAAATCCTCCGGGCCAACAACCTGTACCTCAAACCTGAAAAATGCCTATTTGAGCAACTAGAGGTGGAGTATCTCGGCCTCATCCTCTCTCAAGGACAGGTTGCCATGGACCCAGTCAAGGTTGCAGGGGTGCGGGACTGGCCAATACCACGTAACGTCACTGAAGTCAAATCATTCCTTGGTTTCATCAACTTCTACCGTAGATTTGTGGAAGACTTCTCACACATTGCAAAGCCCCTCAACCAGTTGACAAAACAGGATGCCCAATGGTCTTGGGATCCAAATGGCCCAGAGCAAATGTCCTTCGACAAGCTCAAACTCCTCATCACCTCAACACCGATCCTTGTCCTCCCTGATCAAGACAAACATTTCCGTCTTGAAACAGATGCCTCAGCCTATGCCACAGGAGCAGTACTGTCCCAGCTATGTGATGATGGCAAATGGCGGCCTGTGGGGTTTGTCTCCAAAAGCCTCAATGATGCTGAACGCAACTATGCCATCCATGACAAGGAGCTTCTTTCTGTGATTCGGGGATTAGAGGAATGGCGCCACATCTTAGAGGGAACAAAGCACAAGATTGAGATTCTCAATGACCATCAGAATCTCACCTACTTCCGCACTGCACAAAACCTGAACCGTCGTCAAGCACGCTGGTCACTCTACCTCTCTCGCTTTGATTTTGAGCTGATCCATCGTCCTGGTCGTCATTCAGCCAAGCCTGATGCACTCTCACGACGCGTGGATCATAAGCGGGGGGAGGAAGACAACCAAAATCAAGTCTTACTTACCCCTGACTTGTTCCACATCAAGGCGAATCCTCCAGAGGCTGGCGCGCAGTTAGTCCCAGGTGAAGGTGATGCTTTCCTCAATCGAGTAAGGAACTGTGTAGACCGGGATGAAAAGGTTGTCAAGGCTCTCAAAGAACTGGGCTCCTCTGGAAATTTGCGAGGAGAAGAGTGGTCTGAACAGGATGGGCTTGTCCTCTATCACAACAAAGTGTATGTGCCGCTTGATGCAAAACTACGACATGACATAGTGAAAGCGCACCATGACATACCTCTCACCGGTCACCCTGGTCGTTGGAGAACCACTGAACTAGTTGCTCGGAGTTACTGGTGGCCTGGGATGGGACGTTACATTGCAAAATACGTGAAGGCCTGTGACCTGTGCAACCGGACAAAAACCTTCCCTGCTTCTCCCATTGGCAAGCTTCTACCAAACCGTATCCCAGACCGTAGATGGCAGGTTATGTCTGTTGACTTGATCGTAGAACTGCCTACCAGTCATGGCTATGATGCTCTCCTTGTTGTCGTCGATCGCCTCTCAAAGTGTGCACATGTCATTCCCACCACTTCAGATGTAACTTCGGTGGGAGTTGCCCGACTCTTCCGTGATCATGTTTGGAAACTTCATGGGCTCCCTGAAGAAATCATCAGTGATCGAGGCACACAGTTCATCTCCCAGTTCATGCGTGAACTGAACAAACTTCTTGGTGTCAAAGTCGCTGCCTCTACTGCTTATCACCCCCAAACTGATGGACAGACTGAAAGGGTTAATCAGGAGATTGAGCAATACCTTCGACTATTCGTCAACCAGCGTCAGGATGATTGGTTTGAATGGATATCCTTGGCTGAGTTTGCCTATAACAACCGAATCCATGCCTCAACCCAGACTACACCCTTCATGTTGGACAGTGGCCAACATCCAAGGCTGGGACTGGAACCAGTTCGGGAAACTCGACTCGAGGCCCTGGATGAGTTCACAACACGGATGGAAGCGGCCACAAGAGAAGCTCGTTCGGCCCTGTCCAAGGCAGCAGAGGACATGGCACGCTTCTATGACGTGCACCATAAAGCAGCCCCAGTTTATAAGCTTGGTGACAAGGTCTGGCTCAATGCACAAAACATCACAACCACTCGCCCAATGAAGAAGCTAGACCACAAGTGGCTAGGCCCCTACACTGTTAATAAGGTGGTCTCACGAAATGCCTATGGTCTAAATCTTCCTACATCCTTTGGTCGCACACATCCAGTGTTCTCTGTCGTCCTGCTTTGGCCATATGAAGATGACCCAATCCTTGAACGTCATGCCCCTCCACCACCCCCCCCTGTCATATGGGATGGAGCCGAAGAATATGAAGTTGAAAGGATTCTAGACAGCAGGATGTTCCGTGGAAGGTTGGAGTATCTCGTGCGCTGGAAGGGCTATGGAGCTGCTGACGATCTCTGGCTACCAGCGAAAGATGTCTCTGGGGCAAAGCGACTCGTTAAAGAATTTCACCGACAGAACCCAGAGGCACCTCAACGTATCTCAGCAGCCACATATATGTCCCTCCCCTTCCAGAGATTTCAGAACTTCACAGAACCTTCCAGGCAAACTCTCTTCGACTGGACAGCAGGCAGGGCTTCTACTTATGATGTCAAGGGTCCAGAACCCCAAAGATAAGCGATATCGGCCTCCGCCTAACCAATTCATTCCGATAAGCTATATATCCCCTCTCCACCTGTGACCGCTCACTTCCACTGCATCGACCCCACCACATTCATCAACCATGTCCTCGCCTGCCATTGAGCTTGTTGCCCTCCCCAGCTTCACCCAAAACCTCTCTGACCTGCCAAACATGTCACGTGTCGATCCCACCCTCCTGCACTTCTCCGGCTTCTCGTCATCCAGAGCAGCCAGTGAAGCCAAGCTACAAAGGATGCTTGACTGCCGTGATCTCGACGTCGCATGGTCTTCAAAGTGGTCCGTCAGCTCTGAGGACCTCACACCAGTGGAGAGTCAGGCGCCCACTCGCCCTGCACTTGCATTCCTCAGACCCTGACACAGACGAGAGAACACGTACTACGTCGGCGACCCTGTCTTCCTCAACGATGGAACCCCCCCTTGTGGAACTCCCTACACTTTCGAAGGCTGGGTGGGGCGGCGTTTTCGTAACATGGCAGGAGAGCGAATACGTCGAGCAAGGTTCCGAGGGCCGCACTTGCCCATGGACCCCAATCCCCCTGAGCTCATCATTGACCTGCGTTACCAGGAAGGGAAGGGCCAGGAGAGATGGTGGTCCCGCCTATGGCATACTTGGAAACGATGTCTCGGTGGATGTTGAGGGCTAGGTGGCAGCTGTGCTTGTCGGGACGACAAGCATTGAGAGGGGGGTGATGTCAGGGCTCACGCATTTCCTTCCACAAGTTTCTATTTCCTTCCATGAGTTTCCGTTACCTTCCGTCAGTTTCCATAACCTTCTGTCACATTCCGTCACATGTCACCTTCTGTCACCTTCTGTCACATGTCACATTCCGTCACCTTCCATAACCTTCTATAAGTTTCCGTCTCCCCTATTATGTAAGCCTTGCCAGCGCTATAAGACTGTAGCCCGTGTGGTGGCGTTTCCTCAGCTTGATCCCTGAGGATACCCACTACACAGTTGGTCATTGTCCTAGTATCGGCTCTTATCTCCTTGAGTATCTTTGGTTGTGGCTTCGTCATTAGTGTTGCCCTCACAAGAGCATATCTTGGGACCTTGTGTCACAAGGGCAAGTGGAACTCAACTAAGATGTGGTTGTTCCGTGTGCTACGTATTGACAGTGTAAGGTAAGATCTAAGGAACCGTCGCGCGGTTCCCACGCAAGAACTATACAGTGGATCCATAAGGATCCATTAACAGGAGCTAAGCTAATCCAGTAGCGCGCATTGCCTGAAGGGCAATGCAGGTAAATAGGGTATTTACACCCTCCCCCTCTATAGACAACTCAGATCTTCTCATAGATGGACCTGGTGAGGTCCTCAGAGTCCACATCCGACATGGGAATGTCGGTGTACAGAGCCGGTGGTGGGCGCGGGTCCATTGGGAGCTCCGGGCTGTCGGCGGGGACATGGGGTGGGGAGTCGATGTCCATGTCCTTCCGAAAGGTCACTTCGGTGACTGGGTTGTGTGCTGGTGAGGGGCCGTGAGTGACAGCTAGCTCATGGTCTAGCTGTGCTCGGGTGGCTGTTGATGCCTCCGCAGCCATGATCGCCGCCTTGCGGTCCCGCAGGGCCACCTGACACAGCTTATCCTGCCCTATTTGGGCAGGCACACTGAAAGTCGTCCCGGATAGGTCGCGCTGGACGAATAGTTTGATCCGGGCTGTGTTGTCCCAGGTCACACCACAGTATCTGGTGAGCCAGCAGGCGACCTCATCCAGAGGGATGTCCCGGCTGGAGCGGCCTTGGACGGGGAACATCCCGGTGATCAACACCCTTAGGGTGTCGCCGACGGCGTATCGAACCTTGTTGGCTGGAATGAGCTCCTGCCATTGGCTGGTGACGTGGAATAGATCGTACATCCGTGCCCTGAGGGGAGATGGGGGCTTGGGATTCTTTGGAGCAAGCCTCCTCATCCACATCCATACATCCACATTGTGGATGTTCAGGTTGCCATCCAGCTCATTGCGGATGGCCGATGGGATGCCCTCAGGGTCGCGTAACCAGCCATGGAGTACAACCTGAATGTCATTGGCAGTTCCTTTGCCGATGAGGAAGTAGCCTGCCTGACTGATGGCTACTGGCCTGGGCCTTCTCCCGGGCCCACTTCATTGCGGTTATCATCCTGCACGTGTGGGAGCCTGAGGGAGTTTCTTGGGCCTGCTTCAGGAGGTCCTGAAACCTCTGCTCTTTGGTTTCGCAGAGCTCGAACCATTCGGCTCGCAGCGGCATTCTTTTTCCGACGGGCCGTGGCAGGCGACCTGTTATGGCGAACGGTGTTAGCAACTAGGGGGCTATGGCAGGGAAGGTTCGGTAGAGTTCTTAGAAAGCTAGAATCAAATATACTCTCTCAGTGAATTTATTGTCACTGATATATTAATACAATACCTAGAATCAAATATACTACGTGATTTTCAGTCAACATGCTATGTAAATATGAAAGATACTACTCGCCTCTCTCAGTGAATTTATTGTCACTGAGAGAGGAGTGTAATCCTGTCTCAGAAGGCATATACTTGCACCCGGCCCTTTAGCGCCCAAGGGCTCGCGCGTCGAAGTCATTTCAAACTCCGCTGTGTGCACCCGCCTGTGAAAATAGAAATAACAGAATGGAATGGAGAGATAGGGAGTGGCTAGAAAATTTCGAAAATAAGCAGAGAAGTGGATGCATGGTACAAGAACAGTATGAGAAAATATTGAAACACCACACAATAAATTGAATATATTATGCTTGATTTTGGTGCAGGAGCATAAATGCACCCAACAAACGGAGGGTCCCCGAGAGGCATGCGCTCCCCTTCCCCCGGGAGAGGGTTGGGAACTGTCATTGCCAGTGGGGGCAATGACACCGATGGTGCAGGTCAGAGGACCATTTGTCTGGCCCTCTCCTGCTCGGCCGCAACGTACTGATTCTGAGCCGTGGTCAGCGCCAGCCCCAGTCCCGGGTAGTTGGCCATGTGACTTGGCGATTGTGCCAGGTACTCTTGGGTGATGCGCTCGTGCATGTCACCGATTGGGTCATAGGTTACGAGCTTATCATAACCCCGGGCATATCTCTTTTTCAAGATGTGCTGTGGGCGGTCTGGATCATAGTGTGTGAGATCCAGGTCATCCAAGTAGAAACCATTGGGAATGTCATCTGTCGACGCTGGTGGCTCGCTGGGGCCCGTGAAGGACAGGCTGGGTGGGCTGGTTATCCATGCCATGAGACCTGGTGCGGGTTGGCCCAGGGTGGGGTTAGGGGTGGCGATTTGATCTGCTAGTCCTGTTTTGGTGTGTGACGGCAAGGGGGCTGTTGCACGGGACAATGGGCCCACCACAGGTCATGGGGCAGGCTCTGCTCACTTCATTGTCGCAAGCTTGTGCTGTAGGGTCTAGACCAACTTCCCCAGGTCCTGTGTCCTGCCGTGCTCGGTCTCGAGCATGCTGTCGAGGGTCCTGATGTCTTCTTTCAGGGCTGCTATCTCCTGTCTGAAGTCGCACGTAGTCAGCTGCACGTTCCTCACGGCGTGGCGTCCGACCTTGTCGACCCACGTTGGCCACGCCGTGTACATGGCAGTGCCAACATCTTTCTCCGCCAATTGGACGCGGTTGGCGTCGGTGGCGGTTTTCAGGTGCGCAGTGAAGGCTGCAGTTGTTGCACCCGTCGGGATGGACGATGGCTGGCCATTTTTCCATCCCATGATTTTCCAGTGCTCCTCAGTTGCTGTAGGAGCGCTGAGGATTGCTGCGGCCCCTTGCTTGGGGGCCGCTGGCAGCGTCGCAGACGTCGAGTGATCGACGTCGATACCGTCTTTGGCCGGCATCATCTTCAATAGAAGGTGATGGGGTGTTACATATCGGAAATCCAGGAAATCGGAACTAGAAAGGACAACAGCGTCAACTTATGTGTTGCGCCCCTGATGAACTATCGTCCTAAGTATTTCAGATTTGACTTCCAGATGTTGGAGAAGGCGGAAGTTGGAAAGAGTACTGAGGATCAGAGGTCGGAGGACGAAGGTCAGAAGAAGCGGAAGACAGAGGATTGAAGGCAGAGAGGGACAGAGCTTGCAAGACTCGCTGTACTAAGAACAGAAGATAGTGCGAAGGGATTCATGTATCGAAGTTGATTATCTGATTGCAGAAACGGAACATACGTGGGGGGTTCTTATACAAGAACAGAGACAACAGGTAATGGTGTAGTACTAAGCAAATTCCGGAGGGGACGGGAATTGGATAGACATACGGGGTAAGTAACTAATGCAGAACAAGGGGATGACAAGGGGGGTGCAGGGTAGAGTAAGAACAATGGCAAAAGAACAACGGTGTGTAAGTACAATGGGCATCGGAACAAATGGAAATATGGAAATGGTATCTTGCTGTGTTCAGGGTCAAGTATGGGGGCCAGTGACTGGAGGTGGTCAGGGGTACTGAAAAACAAGGGGTCGAGGTCGTGGGTTGCGGAGGATGTGGATTAGAGTTGGAGGTGCTGCGGAGGTGTTCCAGAGGTGGCAGAGATTGTTGAGCAGAATGGTCGTAACATGGGGTGATGGTGGTTGCTTCTCAAGAAGCGATGTGCCTCGGAAAGATAGGAGGTGAAAATTTAAGTGACGCTGTTGGCATCGTCCAGTGTCTCATGTGATCTACATGTGACCTGGTGTCTTTTAGGCAGGTTGCACAGCTTAGTCACACCCCAGAGCTCTAGGTAGTGGTCTAGAGCTTCCAGGTCTTTACACGCTGGCATGGGCTCCCATGTCACGTCATCAAGGGTCCATTGGACCTGAAGCTCCAGGTCCTTGGAGTTTATCCATCTATGGGATAAAATCTCATCGACGAGCCATTCCTCCTCATTGTTCATGCCGAAGTCATAGAACGACTTCACTTCTTGATGAGGGAATAGGTCATCGTTGTTGGCCTCATATTGTCGTACAAGGCTGGTGTGGAAGACAGGAGTGACGCGCCTGTTCTTCAGCTCATCTGGTAGCTCGAGGGTTACTGTCGAGGCCTTGTTGTGGGCCTTGAGCACGCGATACAGGCCAATGTATCGCGGCACCAGCTTCCTGGCCCTTCCTTTGGGCAGGGTCAGGTTCTGAGTGGATAGGTATACGCAGTCGGCAACCGCATACATGTCACTATCCTGGTATTTCTTATTTGCATGAAACGCCTGTGTTACACGGTGCTCAAGTATGGCATTGTGTGCCATCATCAGATTCCAGCGAGCCTGTTGTGCGAACCGGGACACTCCCTTGAAAGGAGTGTCCGCTGTCATGAGCATGTCAATCCGCGGCATGTACCCATGGTTCAGCTTGAAGGGAGCGAACCCTGTGGTGGTGCTGACATTGCTGTTGATGGCCACTTTGACCATCGGGCACTTGTGTGCCCAGTCCTTCTGGTCATCTCTGACGACTGTCTGTAGGATCTGTCCAATCGAGCAGTTGGCCCGCTTGGTGGCTCCATCCATTTGTGGATGGAATGTGGTAGCCATGAGGAGCTTAGTCCCCATGAGCCGCTGAAGTTCATGCCAGAAGATTGACATGAACTTTGAGTCTCGATTGGAGACGATGGAGTCGGGGACTCCGTGGAGCCTGACCACTTCCTTGAGGAATAGCCAGGCTACTTCCTTCGCTGTGACCCTCGTCATCATTGGGACGAGGTGGATGTGTGAAGTCAGCCTGTCTATGATTACCATAAGGTAATCAAAGCCGTCTGATTTGGGCATCTGCCCCATGAAGTCAATTCCAATCGACTGCCACGGCCTGTCTGGGATGGGCAGGCTGTGCAGCAGGCCTTTGGGCTTCTGGGTGCCAGTTTTGTTCATCTGGCACCTCGCGCATGAGATGCAGAACGTCTTGATGTTGGGGCCCATACCTTGCCACCAGTATGCCCTTCGAATATAATTTGAAGTCTTCATGTGGCTGTAGTGACACACTGTCCTGTGTGCGTGATTGATTATGATTTCGATCAGCCTCCTTCCCCTGTGAAAAACAGTCCAGGGGATGGCAATGATGTCTCGTTTGAGCTGGTTTTTTGTCCATATCAGCCCATCCTTGATGCCGAACCTTGGGTGGGCATCCGGGTGCGCCATGATCTTCGAGAACATGGCGTCTTCGTGGTATGCATTGTGCAGGACCTTTGGCAGGTCCATGTCACCCTCGACGCTCACGCGCAGAAGCATACCGTCATTGCCTGCGGCGATGGTGTGGACGTCGCCATCGGTTTCAGGGGCGACGTCCATCTCCGGGTCCCATGTGGGACCTCCGTGCAGGGCGGTGGCCTTGGCTGTCCATGCCTCCATTTTCTCTGCGAGGCAGGTCGACCGCCGCGTGGCTGCTTCCCGTAGTTCGATTTATTGATCGGTGGGCAGTAGTTCTCCATCCAGATCGAGGTGTTCATCTGCATTGACGAACACGTGTTCCGGATGTCAATCGTTGCTCGTGTCGCTCTCGTAGTATCAAGAGAGACAGTCCGCGACTTTGTTCTCAACACCGTCAACATGCACAGTGTTGAAGTTGAAACGGGAGAGGAACTCCCACCATCTGACCTGTCGGTCGGATAGGTTCTTCTGGGTCTTGAAGTATTCGAGACCCTTGTGGTCAGTCACTTGGGTGAACTTTCTCCCCAGGAGCTTGTCCTCCCATTTAATCAGGGCCTCGAGCACGGTGACCATCTCATGCTTGTGGGTCCTGTAGTGCTGTTGAGCCACGCTGAACTTCTTTGACAAGAAGCCCGCTGGCTGGCACGTTTTCCAGTCGGGGCCCTGGCCGTATGCGGCACCGACGCCTGACTTCAATCCATCCATGATGACCCAGATAGGGTCATTGCTCTGGGGGTTGACCGGCCGTAGGATGGGGGCCTTGCGGGCCAGTGCCTTTATGCTTTGTAGGCACTTGTCCAGCAGCAGCGTCCATTTTAACGGCCGGTTGTTGCGGATACACCCTGATAATGGGGTGGTGTATGTGCTCACGTCTGGCATGTAATGTGCCAGGTATTGTACAAGCCTGAGGAAGCGCTGGATGTCATTAAACGTCCTGGGTCTCCTCTATTCATGGATGCATTGCATTTTGTCCGCATCCGCATGCACACCTTGGCTGTCTACGATGTGGCCAAGGCACTCCATACATTCCAAGTAAAGATCGACTTTCTTCTTGCTCAAGAAGAGGTGGTTTTGCATAGTCTGTAGAAGACTATGCCGAGGTGTTCTTCGTGTTCCTTAATCGAGTGTGAGAAGATGAATATGTTGTCCATATACACATGGATGAAGCGACCTATGCAGTTGTGGAAGATTGCTGTCGTCAGACGTTGGAACGTCGATGGCGCATTGCAATCTCCCATCTGGATTACTTGACTTCAGAACGTGCCAAGTATCGTTGCAAACACTGTCTTTGTGACGTCTTCAGGACGGATCCGGATCTGCTCGTAAGCTTCAACATATCGAGCTTTGTCTGGTATCGGCAGCACGCTATGTCGCTGTGGATAACATCCTGATCCAGGAAGGGTGTAACATCCTTCACTGTATTCTTGTTCTGCTGTCACAGATTGAAGACCGTGCATAGTGTGCCAGTTTTCTTTGGCATGCAGAGCATTGGCACCGCTTGGTGTGCCACTGCTGGTAATGTCATCATCCGTGGGGACGATCCCAGCAGAACAAGATGCCATTAAGCGCCTTGTGCATCTATTCGGTCCTGCTGAGCATGGGAGTGCCTTCTTCTTCCCCAGTTCCCTCATCATCTCATGGGCATGTCTCTCCCTGCACGTATAGGGAGAGCTTGAGGATGAGTTGTTTTGCAATGAGCCCTCCTGCTTCAATGGGCTTGAGTGGACTGTGGCCCTGAGGTGAGCCTGCTCACCTTTGGTGCCTGGTCCTCTTTCGACGAGTCTTCATCGAAGGATACCTTGCCCGTGGGGATTTTTTCATCCCCTATGCGAATCGTCCCTGGGCTAGAAAAGTCCAGGGTGACGCCTAGCTTCCTCAGGAATGGCATCCTGAGGATCGCATCATAGTATTCGATGTTCACTACGTCAAAATACTCGTCGTGGAGCTTGCGACCGAATTTAATGGTCATGTTCGTTCCATAATTGATTGTGGAACAACTACCGATGCATGCCAATTGCAGCACAATTAGCTGTTCTAGGGCAAATGTCTTCATGCCTGTGGCCTGCATGAATTCAGGGGAGATCAGTACCCCTTCACTCCCACTGTCAAGGAGACAGTGGGCCTTCACGCCATTGATTGCCCAGTACCCTGACAGGGTACGGTTCTCGTTTTGCGGCCGTGCGGGCCGCGATCGCTGCTTGCTCCGATGGCAATCCATCGGTTCAACCGCCTTGTCTGGGGCGGCCGCCGTGCAGGCTGCCATTACTTTGGCGGCCCTGTCATTGTCCGGCGTGACTCTAATCATGCTGGACCTGTATGCAGTCTGGTTGTCTGCTGTTTCTTCATCACAGTCGTAATACTGGGATGGCTCAGGCTCCCATTCGTCTACGGGAGCCTCTGTATCCCCCCGATCCTCATCATTTTGAGGCTCACCCTCCCCCTCTTCATTGATTTGCGGGAGAGTGTAAGGGCAACCCTGGCTAGTTGTGGAGATCACACTACCACACAACTGACAAGGGGAAATCCAAAGTATGTATGAATGAACAGAGCATACAAGAGAGGGGATTCTCACCTGACAAGGGGAAATCCAAAGAGAAAAGTCTAAGGACCCCCAATGTCAGCGAGCCCGTATTATACTACGCTGCGCAGCCAGGGACAACACTTGGCACCCGCCATCAACCCTGCACCTCCCTGACCTCCCCGACCCTTGATCGACCCTTGATGCCACCTATTACGCAAGTCGCTTGATTTCCGACACTGTTCCGAGAGTGGAAGTCGGAAATTGGAGTGGAACTGGCAAGGCGAACAGAACTGGTGGAAGTTCTCCCAGAAGCGGAATCATTTCCGAAAGCGGAGGCGGAGATGGAATCGGAACCAGAAGCGGAGTCGGAAATGGAGTCGGAACTGGGTGTGGTGTCGGAACTGGAAATGGAAAACAGGGTGTCCCCTGACATCACCCCCCCTCTAGCATGCTGCATCCTCGAAGCACGGGACATGAGGGATTGAAATGCCAGCGAGCGGATCCGGCGAGAGGCACCGGGATGTGTCCTATAGAACTCCCGGAGTTTGTCTGGAGCAGACACATCTTGCTCCGGGACCCACGAATTCTCCTCGTACCCATACCCTTCCCATTTCATGAGGAATTGGAGTCGTCCTCGCACAAACCGGCTGTCCAGGATCCGTTCCACCACATAGTGCTCTTCCCCATCTACAATTTCCGGCAGAGGTGGCGGATGAGCCTTCCGACCTGGAATTGGGTCCTCAAGCATAGGGAGTAACTTCACCACGTTGAAGACGGGGTGGAGGCGGGACATGGACATCGGAAGTCGGAGGCGGTATGCATTCCATCCAACCCTCCGCGTCACTGTGAAGGGCCCAAGGTAGCGGTGGGCAAGCTTCTGCGAAGGCCGTGTGGTGTGGATGTCACTTGCATCTAGATACACCTTGTCTCCAACTTGGTACTCTGGGGCAGGAACCCGGCGTTGGTTGTAGTACCTTGCAATGTCATCCTTGGCCTTTGCGAGGGCCGACTTAAGGGTGGAGTCCATGCGGTCTCGGAACTCATTGACCGTCTCGAGTTGGGACTCAGCCTGGCGTTGTTCGAAGCCCATCCGCGGGTGTCGTCCGGAGTCAAGCATGAAGGGAGTCTGTTGTGTGGCGGAATGGACATGGTTGTTGTATTGGAATTCCGCCAGTGGAAGTAACTCATCCCAGTCATCCTGCCTCTCATTGACAAAGAGGCGGAGATATTGCTCCAACTCCTGATTGACCCGTTCCGTCTGTCCGTCACCCTGCGGATGGTACGCTGTGGTGGTAGCCAGCTTTATGCCGAGCAGGGGGTAGAGCTCCCAAGTCAGTTCCGTGACAAACTGCGGACCTTGGTCGGAAACAACTTGCTTTGGGAGCCCATGCAACTTCCAGACATGTGCAAGGAACAGGTGGGCCGCTCCGAGGGCTGTGATCGTCGTGTGCGTCGGAATGAAGTGGGACACCTTGCTTACCGAATCCACGATGTTCATGATCGTGTCGTAGCCATGAGACTCTGGGAGTTCAACGATGAAGTCGACACTGATGGTGTCCCAGCGGGATTCGGGAATCGGGAGCAGAACAAGTTCTCCGACGGGCGGATGTCGTTGCGCTTTGGTTCGGAGACAAAGGTCACATGTCTTCACGTACTGTCCAATGTAGCGGGACATCTGAGGCCACCAGTAATTCCGAGCCACTAACTCCAGCGTCTTCCACCTGCCAGCATGCCCAGCGACCCGTGTGTCATGGTGCTGGGACACGATGCGGCGGCGGAGGTCCGCCCCACCTGGAACGTAGACCTTGCCTCTGAAGTGGAGCAGCCCATCACGTTCCGACCATTCTGCTGCCCGTACCGACCGTGAGTGCCCTTTCCGAAGTTCCTCCACTGCCTTCACCACCGGCTCCTCCTTCTCTCCATTCCGGTACTGCCTCCGGATATCCCGGAGCATTTCCGCTTCCGCTCCAACTGCAGTCACTCCTTCTAGGGTGCGGATTGCAAAGAGACTTGGGCGGAGCAGCGTCATATCCGCGTTGTCTCCACTTCCGCTTGCATGATCCACGCGGCGGGATAGGGCATCGGGCTTGCCCATGGTGCGGCCGGGGTGGTGGTGGAGCATGAAGTCAAACCGGGACAGGTGTAGGGACCACCGTGCTTGTCGTCGGTTCAACTTCTTAGACGTGCAGAAATACTCGAGGTTCTTGTGGTCTGTCCAGATATCAAATGGGCATAGAGCACCCTCAAGGAAGTGTCGCCACTCCTCCAGTGCTCGGATGATTGCCAGCATCTCCTTGTCATGGATCTCATAGTTCCGCTCAACCGGACTGAGGCTCTTAGAGAAGAAGGCAATCGGATGCCACCCCCCACCATCTTCCGATGACTGTTGTGACAAGACCGCTCCGGTAGCTGTGTCAGAAGAATCCGCCTCGACTCGATAAGGGCGAGAGTCGTCGGGAAAGATCAGGACCAGGGCAGAAGTGATCAGCTCTTTGAGTTTGTTGAAGGAGGCCTGTTCCGGCTCTCCCCACCGCCATCCAACCTCCTTCTTGGTGAGGTCGAAGAGGGCATGGGCGTGGCAGGAGAAGTCCTTGATGAACCGCCGGTAGAAATTGACAAACCCAATGAAGGACTGGACCTCCTTCTTGTTCCGCGGCACGGGCCAATCCGATACACCGGAAACTTTGATGGGGTCCATTTCCACCTTTCCTTCCGACACAATCACCCCAAGATACTCTATCCGCGTCCGCTCAAATTCGCACTTTTCCGGCTTGAGACACAGGTTGTACTCCCGGAGCCATTCCAGCACTCTCTGCACGACTTCCCGATGTTCGGACATTGTTTTTGTGAAGATGAGGATGTCATCGAGGTAGATGCAGACAACCCCTTCTGCTATCATGTCATGGAAAATGTCATTCATCATCATCTGGAACGTGGCAGGACTGTTGGTGAGGCCAAAGAACATGACCTGTGGCTCAAAGAGTCCTCGGTTGGTGCGGAATGCGGCCTTCCACTCGTCCCCCTCCCAGATCCGGACATTATTGAAGCCCCAGCAGACATCCAGCTTAGTGAAGTACCTCGCCCCACGGAGTTGTGTGATCAGTTCGGAAATGAGTGGAATGGGGTACCAGTTCTTGATCGTGATCACATTCAAGGCCCGGTAATCCTGCACAAGTCTGAGCGAGCCGTCCTTCTTCTTGATGAAGAACACCGGAGATGCCATGGGTGACTTGGAGGGGCGGATCCTCCCTGTACGGAGGTTTTCCGCAAGGAATGCATCGAGGTCTACCTGCTCCTTGGGTGACAGCGGGTAGACTTTGCAGTTGGTGGGCTTTGACCCAGGCTCCAACTCGATGGCATGGTCCCACAGCTTCCGCGGAGGCAGGGCATCAAACGACTCCTTGGAAAAGATGTCCTCGAACTCCCGCAGGTACTCTGGAATTTCCGCCTCCACTCTATCATGCCTCTTAGAGGGTTCAGCAAGGTGTTGCGAAATATTTCCGGTGGCGCGGATGTGTTCCGCTTCCGGCGGAAGGTTTACGTACAGCAAGCGCTCCCCTTCCGCCAGAGTGTCTTCCGGGCCAAGTCGGATGACATAGGAATCGGAATCGGAATCGGAATTGGAAGTGGGATCCGGGTCAAATTCCGCTTCCGAGTCTTCTTCTGCAAGCAGTGGATGGGTGCCAGAACGACATGTCTGTATGAGCCGTTTGGTCTTCCGCTGCTCCTGGCACTCCTTCCGCACTTCCGACCAGCACATGTGACACTTGGCTGGACATCGACTCATCAGTACCTTCCAAGTCTGCCAATTGATCTCCGGGTTGTGCTCCTGAAGCCAGGTAAACCCGAGGATGATGTCTTGCTTCCCCAGGCTGGTGACTGCAAAGGAAGTGCGTTCCGAGTGTCCATCGTAGCGGAGAATTGTGTCTACTATCTCCGTGATGGACCCTGCCTCATTGGGGCTTCCATCCACATTGAACACCAGGATTGCACGTTGCAACTTCCGCGTGGTCAGTCGGTTCCGTTCCACATAGTCCGGTCTATAAACTGACCAGTGGCCCCGCAATCGACAAGGGCGGGTCCGGATTTGACTTCCGCCGTATCTGTCGTCTGGATCTCCACCTTAATGACTAGTGACTTGGGGCCAGGGGTGGCAGCAACAACATAGCGCTTCGGAAGGCGTCTCTCCCAAGGGCGGATGTGGGATAGATGGGGTGTCAGATTTGGCTTTTGTGTGACTTTATCCGGTGGGTCTGTACGAAGTGAGGGGAGTGGGGGCTTTTCATTCTCTAGTTCAAGACAGGCAAACCGGTTATGTACAGGCAGCAGGGGCACACATCTCACCCGCTGCGCGTCACAAAATCCGACGCATCTTCCGCTTCCGATGCACCATGTTCCGCATTTTCGGAAATTCCTTCCACAGTGGGCACTCCGCTTATGTCTGCAAGTGAGAGGAACTCTGGAAGGAGCTCGAGTTTCTCCTCTGTGGTAATAAGCCGGATGTCAAATGCTTGGGGCACTCGCGGGCATAGTGGCCTGGTTGTTGACATTGGAAGCAGGTGATAGTTCCGCGGCCTTTTCCGCGCATGTGGTCAACATCCATCGGGGCAGGGCCACTCTTCGAGGGAGGAGGGCTATGGTTCCTAATAGGAGCAGGCAGAGCAAGCGTCGGAAATACTTTCCGCGTGGGAATGAATGCGCTTCCGGGTTTTGGCACAGGTGGAGTAGGCCGAGTGGAACTGCATGTCATGTTCCGGCTCGTCTCCACGAAGGCCTCATTTGCTTCCCTGTTCCGGGACACCCTCTGTGCAGCTTGGTACCACCCTTCCGGGTCATCAAAATCCGGAGCCCCATCCCCAAGCAGCGCGACTTGGTTCTGGAGTGTCGGATCAAGTCCTCGTCGGAATTTGATGACGATCGTCTTGTCGTCGTCATACTCCGCAAGGTCGATGAGCTCCTGGAAGCGATCGATGTAGTCATCGACCGGATCCTTGGCCTGGTACCAGCTGGTCCCCTCGAGCTTCGTAAGGGCTGTGAGCTGCTCGTTTTTCGGGCAGAACTGGTCGGAAAATGTTTTCTCGAAGGCGTCCCAGTCCCAGAGTAGTTCCCCTTGCCCTTTGCTTCATGTCGGCTCACCTTGTTTGCAAAACGGGCTGCACGGTCCGACTTGAAAAAGGACAATGCCCAGTGAATCTGAGCCTGGTCGTTCGGGAAGAGGTCTTCAACAATTGCGAAGTAGATGCTGCATGTGTTGAAGAATGCACGTCCCTTCTCCCGATCTCCGTCAAAGTCCGCCGGAGTTGCGGGTTTGACCTTTGCTAACTTCGCGGACATCCTCTTTTCCACCAGTTCCGCTTTTCCGAAATACGGATCATCCAGCATTTCATTTCCACCACTTTGTGGAATATCTAACTTAGCCAAAATCGCTTGTAAGGCTGTTTCAATCGCATCGTTCTTCATCCGGTTCCGCGTCAATTCCTCTTCCATATTCCGAAGACGATCGTCCGGCTCCATGTCGGAAGAAGAAATGTGGGACGGGATTTCCGGGGTTGGGAGCTCGACGTAAGAAGAAGGGCTGTTGTACACTGTGTGTGCGGAAGAGGTTGCGATCTCCGAGTCGCTGTCTCCGATTCCGAACGCACCTATGGCGGCTGCAACGCGCAGTACGACCGCCGGTCCTCTAGGGGAGAGACTTTTATGCTGTAAGGGCAACCCTGGCTAGTTGTGGAGATCACACTACCACACAACTGACAAGGGGAAATCCAAAGTATGTATAAATGAACAGAGCATACAAGAGAGGGGATTCTCACCTGACAAGGGGAAATCCAAAGAGAAAAGTCTAAGGACCCCCAATGTCAGCGAGCCCGTATTATACTACGCTGCGCAGCCAGGGACAACACTTGGCACCCGCCATCAACCCTGCACCTCCCTGACCTCCCCGACCCTTGATCGACCCTTGATGCCACCTATTACGCAAGTCGCTTGATTTCCGACACTGTTCCGAGAGTGGAAGTCGGAAATTGGAGTGGAACTGGCAAGGCGAACAGAACTGGTGGAAGTTCTCCCAGAAGCGGAATCATTTCCAAAAGCGGAGGCGGAGATGGAATCGGAACCGGAAGCGGAGTCGGAAATGGAGTCGGAACTGGGTTTGGTGTCGGAACTGGAAATGGAAAACAGGGTGTCCCCTGACAGAGAGGGGCATGGTTGGGATCCAGGTCCAGATCCTCATCATTGCCATGTCTTGCCGCTGCTGTCCATATACCGGACTTGAGCCGCGGACACTCCGCTTTCTGTGCCCTGGCTGGCCACATTCAAAGCATGTGATGCTGCTCGGTGCATTGCCGGGTCCATCTGGCGGTTGATCCGATGGTTTTGGAGGGAAGCTCAGCTTTGACGAGCTTCCCGAGGCCTGAGGCTGCTTAGTCTCAGGTGGCCATCCTGCCGGGGCAGGGTGGGGTGGCTGTGGACGCTGGGATGTCCTGTTCCTCTGGAAAGGGGCAGGCCTGCTTGGGCCTGTCTGTGGCATCAGTTTGCTCAGTGCAAACCGTGATGTGCTGGCTGTTGCAGCCGCGCTCTCTGCCTGATGCATCCCCATGTTGTAGCGGGTCCTCAATCATGTGGGCTGCTTCGAAGAGCTGCTTTCTGCGTTGTAGCCCTTCTTGAGGACCTCATTGTGCAGTGTTTTGCGCAATGCTGACATGAACCATCTCCAGAACGTGTAGTCGTCTGGCGGCTGTATCATGCAAGCCACGTATTTCGTGAGGTCGTTCAGCATTTCCTGAAAGGTCTTTGTGCCCTGCATGACCGTGTTGAACTTGTTCAATGCGTGGTGGTATGTCAGGGTGTGCAGGAACCGCTTCTGCAGGCCCTGCATCACCGTCTCCAAGGTCCAATCGTGGACCTGGCGGTTGAAACGCTCCACGTTTCGAAGAAACCATTCTTGGGCCTCACCGGTGAGGCGAGTGCCCACATACCCGACCTGCATATCGATGCTGGTTGGTCCCAACAGGCAATTCATCTTGAGCCATCTCAAGATGGCCATAACGAAGACCTTGAACTCTTTGAGGTCGGACCCTCCCACGTATGGCTTGGGATGGGCCAGCTTTATGCCAGCCTTCGCCAGTGCCAACTTCTCAGGGTCCATGTCAATGGCGTTGGCCATCGCGATGCGTATCATTCGTGTGATACCGTCATATGGCTCTTGTGTGCTTTCTGGCTGGTCCGGTATGCCCTGGCCCTCAGTTGGGGCCATGGACCGGTCGCATGGCTGTGATGTTGCACGGACCATGTCAGTGTATGCTCTGACTGGTGCCGGGGCCAGGCACCTCCGGTGCGTGGGCTTCTGGTGGGGGCGCATGATGCGTGCTGCCCATCAGTCCTGCATTGCGCAGGCGCAGCCTACTATTGTAGGCTGTGCACGCTTGCCGTGCATCTTGTATGGCACGCACGAGCAGCTCCTCGGGCTGCCGGTCGGTGTGGCCCTGGGCCACAGCAGCTGCAGCATTCTGCCCTAGCAGCTCAAGAGCCTGTGTGTGGCGACATGCCACGCTGGCCTCTTTTTTTTGCCAGTGGGCGGCCTCAAGCTCTAGGCTCTCAGAGTCAGGCTCTGAGACAACCTGTTCTCTGACGATCTGTTGGATCGTCTTGCAGCTGCTCATAGGTGCAGCTGGTTCCGCATGCAATTCATTCCTGAATTGTACGTCTTGTTTGACTGGGGCGGCCGGCCGTGGCATGCGTCATCAGTCTTGCTCCTGTCATCGTTGGTCTCGGGGGAGCATTCTTGTTTCCTTGCCGCCACGCAGGGTGCGCTCCTGATGGACGCAACGGGCTCTTTGTGTGAGCAAAGTGCCTTTTGCATGTCCTCTAGCGATGCTGCGTCCCATTGTCGGATCTCCTCTGCTTGGTGGAGTTCCTTACTGAACTGCATGAGGGCCATCACGATATTGTCGAGCCGCAACACTATATGCTCATGCTTATGGCCTGTGAGCATGTTCCGGTGCAATGCGTCTTGCACTTGCTTGGCCATTGCGTCCGCCGTCTCATTGTCGATGCCGTGCTTCCTCGAGCTTTTGCGACTTGAGCTCGAATATTCTGAGGCTTGCCCGTCGTCGTTGGGCGCTCGTCTTTTGGTTTGTCATTCCCCATCAGGGACAACGGTCATCGTTCGACTGTGTGAGCGGCGGGCTGAGTTTCTACTTCGAGGTTGTATCGAAGCATGCCCTGCTCTTGAGGTTCTGCTGTCGGATGACAGTGAGACGTCTCTACCCTTGCCCTTGTTCCGGGGCCAGGGGGAGTGGGGCGGGGACGCTGGATTGTTGTCCATCAGTGTCCCCTCTTTGGCCACGCTGGGTGAGATGTGGTTGGGTCCTTGCTCGTCCTCGATTGGGGGACGAGCGCGGTGAGATCTACAATCTCTCCGTCTTCTGGTGTCCTGGACTGTTGGTCCAGGGTAGCGTCAGCCGTTGTGTCGCTAGGCTGCACCTGGGGGGTTGTCCACAAGCTAGAAGCTCGCATCCTTCTTCGACTGCGTGGAATCATCAGGCTCGCGGTCAACAGTAGAGGGTCTACTGGATGGTGTTCAACGGTAAACAGCCATCAACACAGTGATATTTTTCAAGATCGTGTGGATTTCCACAATTCAGTTGTTCGCCAAGCGAACAACTGCAGGAAGTTCAAAAAGGTGTAAGAGAGTATATCTTAGGCCCTGGTGTCACAAGGGCAAGTGGAACTCGACCAAGATGTGGTTATTCCATGTGCTACGTAGTGACAGTGTAAGGTAAGATCTAAGGAACCGCCGCGCAGTTCCCACGCAAGAACTATACAGTGGATCCATAAGGATCCACTAACATTAGCTAATCTAATCCAGTAGCGCGCATTGCCTTACAGCGCTTTGCAGTACCTAAGGCAGGTGCTGATTTTGCATGTGTTTTACCTGCAAGACTTAAAACAGTGATAACTTGGGGAATACTGCTCTGATTGGTTCGAAATTTTGTATATAGCTTTATGTAGATCGTAGGCAGGGCACAGAGTAATAACCTCACTAAAAATCAAGCAATTTGAAAATCCCAATTTTTGTGTGAATTTCAAAGTGGATGACTTTGCTGGATATTATTGTTCTGTGCCCTGCATATGATCTACATAAAGCTATATACAAAATTTTGAAGCAATCAGTGCAGTATTGCTTGAATTATCACTGTTTTAAGTCTTGCAGCTAAAGCACGTGGAAAATCAGCGCCTGCCTTACATACTGCAAAGCACTGTAAGGGCAATGTGGTTAAATAGGGTAATTACCGCACCCCTATCCAACCCTGACTCACAACAGCCTCTTTCCTATTCACTGATATCATATGAGCATTCAGTATAAGTAGTTTACGTTCGCATGTATATTCTGCAGTTCAATTATCATACATCTATCTTGTGCAAAACTCAACTACACTGTGGCCATCATCTTAAGCCCTCTTGTCTAGACTACTATCTTTAACCAGAGCAGGGCTTGAACACCACTGGTGAGTTACAATACTTCACCTTCACCACTTTAGTCTTCGAACCTTTGTTGGTGCTGTCAGTGAAGGGCTCCAAAGGAGTGCCTTTGCTGGTAAAAGGATTGTTACTACTAGACAATATTTCCATGAAACCTTGCACATTACATCATCAAATGTCACGGGCTATTTTGCTTCGACTGTAGACAGGGTGAGCTCTGTTCGAGTAGCCCCTTACTTCATAAACATTTATTGGCTTTACATTATTCGCCGAACTACATACCTCATCGCACAAACTGTTCAGGCATCTCCTGTGTTCATTAATATGGGATATTAACACCTAAATCCAATCTTGACACATTGTTGGAAGTGAAGCAACTCATGTAGTATGTCATATCCAAGGTTAGTCAAGGTTCAGGGAGGCCAGGGGAGGGAACGGTTGATGGTGAGTGCTGGGTGAGGGCCCTGGCTGCCGTCTGGCATAGTATAATATGGGCTTGCTGAGTAGGGTTCCTTAGACTTTTCTTTTTGATTTCCCCTCTGTCAGTTGCATGACTGTGTAATCTCTGTGACTAGTGAGAATTGCCCTTACACCCACACCTACCCACTAACTGATGGAAACACTTGCTCGACAGATGCAACTAGCGACCAACTAGAGTGCAATACCCCACCCAACAACAAATATTATCCATCCACTCAGCAAATGAGATGCAAAGACTCAGCACAGTGGGGATATGAGGAACAAGGTGGGATCAATGGACAAGGTGGCATAGCAACACCCTCCAGACTCTGATCTGTTCTTTCACTAGCTGCAACACTCTCTCATGTCATGTAGGTCTGCCTCAGTGGCTGAACACTTACAACATTAGACATAACACCCAAGCCAAAACAAGCAGAGAGAGAAACACACCTAGTCTCACACAATAGAGGGGGATGGTAAACGGCTCCAAGGGAGCCAGGCTGACAGGGGAATGGATCCATATTGATGCAATTGGGCACTCGAGACCACAGCATGGTTAGGAACCCACCATAGGCACAAAGTGTGTAGTGACGACCATAGGTCAAATAAAATGAGGGGGAAAAAAAAAAGAAGGCATCGAAGGACTCTTTGGAAAAGACATTCTTGAACTCTCACAGGTACTCCAAGATTTTGGCATGTTTCTGTGAGGCTTTAGCAAGGCACTGGGAAATTGTGGCCACCACTCAGATAGCTTCAGGTTTGCATTCAGGGGAGAGGCCCACATAGAGTAAGTGGTCCCCTTCCTCAAGCAAACAGGCAAGGTACCCTTGCTCATTCTGATTTGTCTGTCTCGTCACAACAAACTACAAACTGAGCCTTCCAACCCCTTGGATTCATCAATGAGTGCCTGGTGTGGGCCTGAGTGGCATTTCTGAACCTTTTGTATATTGCAGCATTGTGTAGTCCTCTCAGCCCAACAAAGCAGCAGCTGAAAGGTTCCCACGTGACCTCCCTCGCCTGCTGTGTGGAGTGCAGTGCCATATAGTCCTCCCCCTACATTGACATCTCTCCCTCTGAAGGAGCAGCTGAACCACCTCTATGTGGCTTCTCATCACTGTCACCTGGAATGCAGTGCCGCATCTACCTCCCACTGCATTGATGTCTGCACCCTCCTCAAGCAGTAGTTGCAAAGGAAGTTCCATCCCAGTGATGGAGGTGTAGTAAAGATGGTCACCCATGTCATCTTCAGGGGAGTTGCTCTTCCAGGCGTGGCAAGGAACATATACCGGAAGCTAATTAGTGTACATGATATCCTCAGTGTTGAGAAGAGCCATGGTTAGCGGTTTCAGGGTTTCCAAACTACAACCCACTGACCAAGCATACTGGGCCCAGTACTTCACAGCATACCGAGATAGCGGATAGTTTGGGAGCTCATACATGCATCCAACATGAAGGTTAAGAACTTGTGTGTCAAAATGCAAAAGATATGCCAGGCACATCTCAGTGATGAATGTATTGGCCATGTGTTGGTTGAAATAAAAGAATGAAACACAGCTGCCACAAATACTTTTGGAGATCAGATACTCCTTCACAGAGAAATGTGTGAGTCTGACTTCTTCCTGACCAGTGATACACCCGAAGTATCTGCCAGTATTCCTGTCTTATGCAATAGTGACAAGACTCAAACAAATAGTGAGCTCTTTTTGGGAATTCAATAGTCTTTCATGGGGGTTGGATGGACATGCATCTACTGCATGGGGATTCATGGCCAGTATTTCAACAGTTTCTGCCAATGGTATTGTCTGGACAGAGAATGCAATCCATTGCAAGACCTTGAGCGCAGATTGCCTATCTTCACCTCAATGTTCAAGAGAATCTTATTGGAGGTTTCATAAAGTGTCCTGGGAAGAGACCACAAGCAGTCTCAATGGCAGCCAAAGTAAGGCATTTCTCTGGTGCATCCAGTTGACACACAACCCATCAGAACCTTACTGTCTGATCAGTAACCCACCAAACATTACTTTACATCCCATGTCCAGCATTAATCAGAGTGATCTCAGCCTTCTTGAGCAGGACACCTGTCTCCAGCCTCATCCATCTCCCAGCCATTCATGCTTCCCTCAGCCTTGCCAACGATGACAATGCCACAAGTATTGAATGTGACATGATGACATAAAATGCAATACATACAGAAGGATTCCATTCAAAGGCCCAAAGCCAAGAAATGCATGTTTGGGATGCTGAGGCTAGATTTTGTGTGACTTTAATTGAGTTTTCCAATGAAGATGAGGGGAGTGGGGGTGTTTCATTCTCAACAACAAAGCAAGAAAATTGATTATGTACAGGCAACATGGGCGCACAGTCTGAGAAACCCTCCAGGCCTGCAGAAACTCATGCAGGAATCCAGAGTGAATATATAATGCCAAATACAGGACTAGGGAGCTCACCTGGCAGGGGGGGGGATCCAAAGAGAAAAAAAGGGTAAATATTCCCTCTGCCTGTCAACTATATACTATGAACTTACTGGCCTGCAGTCAGGGCCCTCCACTTGCTGACTGACATCAGCCCTGAGCCCCATGGTCACCCCAGAGCATGTACTCACCCTGACCACATTCTGGAAGGGTTTCTGAGGCCAGAAGCTCAGAAACAAGGCTTGGGCCTGAGACAACCTCAGAAGAAGAGGCTCGCAACTGTAAGGGTAACCTTCATGCATTGCAAAGATCACACAGTCATGCAAGGTGTCAGAGGGGAAATCCAAAGAGAAAAGTCTAAGGATCCCCACTGCCAGTGAGCCCATATTATACTACACTTGACTGGTTCTGGGGTCATTGCTCAGTACTCACCAGTGACCCAGCCCTCCCCTAGCCTCCCCCACCCTTCACCAACCCTGAATACCATGTACTAGGTGAGCCACTTCACTTCCAACATTGTTCCAAAAGCAGAAGTGTGGAGGTGGAGAAGTGAGTGGAGCAGAAGTGGAAAGAAGCAGAGCAAGTGGAACTCAGAGTGGTGTCAGAACTGGAAAAGGGGGGTTGTCCCCTGACAGTGCGTAGAAACTGACTGGAATCAGAATTGGAAAAAGGTTCCCCTGACAAAATCTCCTAGAAATTGAGTCCATAGTTTGGTCAAATAACTGAATTGTCCCTCTTAGAGCATGTGTTTATAGTTTAACCAAATCCAAACTGAACACCCTCCTAGGGTGTGTTCACAGCTGGCCATAGTGTCTTCCTGCTCAGGCTTGGCTCAATCATGAAGCACAGACTGGCCTCTTTGAGAACCCATGCATCACACACATCCTCTGGTCTCAGTGGTTTGCAGACACTCATGATGAAGGGGTCTCATTTCATGTGTATTTCAACCCCATTCCCCTTCCAATGCTGGCCCTCATCTTTACCGCAGTAAGTGTGGCTTTTGGCCACCTGCCTGTCACCATGCTCACCAATCAAGGCCAAATTTCAGTTTTTTACTGATGTAGAGAGCATAATATCAGAGTCTGTATCCAACTGCTGCTCATCTCCTGTGTCTAGCAAATTCTCGTCACTAGTTGACAGGTCCTGGATTTGGGCTTTGCATCAATGTAAGGGCAACCCTAGCTAGCTGTGAAGGTCACACTACCACACAGCTGACAAGGGGAAATCCAAAGTATATATAAATGAAGAGAATATACAAGAGAGGGGATTCTCACCTGACAAGGGGAAATCCAAAGAGAAAAGTTTAAGGACCCCCCAATTCAGCAAGCCCATATAATACTAGGCTAGTCAGCCAGGCCTAGCGCTTGCCATTTTCTATCAACCTTGCATTCTCCTGACCTCCCTGACCATTGATCAACCCTTGATGTCATGTACTACACAAGTCACTTGACTTCTGATACTGTTCCAAAAGCAGAAGGTGGAGGATGGAGTGGAATTGGCGAAGCGAACAGGAGTGGTGGAAGTTCTCCCAGAAGTGGAACCATTTCCTAAAGTGGAGTCAAAACTGGAAAACAAGGTGTCCCCTGAAAGTCAACCCTCTTGAAGCAGGCAGCCATAGGTAAAGGCAACAGACAGGAGCTGCTGATGCAAGGGAAGAGCAGGCATGGCTTGGGACTCTGTTAAGACTGCGTGTTGTACTGTAGTTTGGCTTTACCAAGGCTGAACTTGGAACTTGGAGCAGAGGGCTTGGCTTCAACCTTGTGGGTTGCGCTGACTCAGTGTCTGCCCTAATTTCAGGAACAGTCTCGGCTATAAGCCAAGGATCGGAATCGATATCAAGCAGAAGGGTCTAGTGTACGAGAAGCTAAGTTGATATCTGAACTGAGGAACTACGATACATGACTGGGGGGTTTATATAGTAAAGTAGTATGCAGGGGCAGGTTAGTGCAAGTGGAACTAACCCAAACCAAGCACCCTTTTGGGATAACGTAAAAGGGAAAGCCTCCGGTTCGAACCGCCCCCCTCCCCATTTGTAGCAGTAATTACTACACTGGTTCGCCCCACAGATAGGTGTCGATAAGTGTTAGGATTACAAGGCTCCTGGACTTCCATCTGGCATATAAGACCTACTGAAACTGACCGGTACTGATATGTATCTAAGGTGATTAGGCATTGTAAACAAACAGGAAGGATCCTATGTTGGTGCCAGCATATCTCTGGCTTACTTTGGTAACTACGATACCCTAGCATGTAAAACACTTTGATTACTCTATTCCGCATTCCAGGTAGAGACTGCCTATATATGGCCTTGCCCCAAGGTGGCAGTATAATAAACGGAATTAAAAAAAAAAAAAAGTAGCATGCAGGGTCAGAGGGATCAATGATCAGAACAACAAACAGGGGAACAAAGGGTCGGGCATACAGGGAACTAACTAGGAAGGGAAGTCAGGGGTGATGGAAAGGTATGAAGAGAAACCCAAGGGAAGCCGAGTGAACCCCAGGGTTCCCAAGCGTGTACCGAAGCCAAGGTTTCAGGTCCGGACTTGGGAACAGATCATAACAGTACCTCCCCCTTATAGCTGAACCCATGAGGCCATAAGTGAGATCCCAGAGATCACCAGGTCAGGAAGGTTATGTAAGCTTTGTTTCGCATTCTGCTTCTTGTCTTCTCCCATCATCATCAACTTCGCAAATCATGTCAGATGCGCCAGAACTGAACATTGATGAGATTGAGGAGCTCAATGTGGAACTCATGTGTGCTGAGCATGAAGCAGAGGAGTGGCAGAATGCGCTCAAGGAAAAATGCCGACTTGTGCAAGAATGTAAGGAAGCAATGGAGAAGAAACGGCAGGAGGACAAGCAGAAAGCTGAGGAGGCACAGAAGGCTGAAGGCATGTGAAAAGTGCAGGAAGCAAAAGTTGAGGAAGACCGCAAGGAGCGGGAAAGAATAGCTGAGTGCCAGCGCCAGAGGCTTATGGATATTTTGGAAGCTGAACGGGCTCGGCAAGCGACAGTGGATCAGAATATCCACATCCCTTCACCCAAGCCTGTTGTCATGGATTTGGTGACAGCACAGGCTCGGATGCTCACAGCCAAGCACACCTTGGAGAGGAGTATGGCTAAGTAAGCCAAGGTCTTCTGGACTGAAAAAAGGAAAAGCGACTGAAGAGTCGGAGGAGGAGGAGGATGAAGAAGTAAGTGCTTGGGTCGGTTCAGCTCGGATTCTGACTTATGCTCTTCTGTTATAGCGCGAGCCATGTAATGCTTGCAGGCATCACAATACAAAATGTTTGCACGGGAAGAAAACCGTGTGCCGGGACTGCATGGACCAAAAGGTTCACTGCAGCTTCCTGGACGGGACACGGAAAAGAAAAGCCGAGGAAGGGGCTGAAGGGCTGGAGCCAAAGAAGGCAAAGGCAGGACCAATTAAGCCCTCAGGAGCAATACCAACGGTCGACATAGTTGCTGGGCCCTCAGGAGCGGGAGGGCTTTCCGGGGAAGAAGTGTCGGGAATGTTGAGGGACTTATTGTCCCAGCAAAACCAGCAGCTGGAACAGAGCAACCACCTGCTCCGAGTTGGGGTGGATTTGGGTTGGTAGGAATGGGTTCTAGTGAGTCCAGACTTGACTGCAAACGGCTGTAAAGTGCGGTGGGAAACCGTCACAATATGACTCCCACACACAACGGGGATCGCATATTTGTCTTACCCCCTGGTATCGAATTGTGGTGTCGGATATGATTAGCATTCGTGAGTAACCCATATTCTTACTATGGCACGACGCTGACGAGACTAGAGACTATAGTGACCCTCGTCGTTTCAAGGACCCTGAAATATTCAGGCCGTCTCGCTGGTATATATGGGTCTCAGGATTCCGATCTGAGCTAAAAGTTTCCGGTCTCGCCCGGGGTTTCTAGGGCCGGTCTTAGAACAAAATGAGACAAACAAGCAATGGAGAGATCGCTTCATTGAAGACGGGTTGTGGGCCTTGTGTCCGGCAGTACCGCTGAAGCTTTCCAGGCGTCTCTAAGGATATTATTTACAGGGAACTACGGAGAGTATAGATCTATACTCTCTCCATACTAAGCACCTGGATGACCAACGTCCGCCTTCTGGATAAATTTCGTATCGATCATTTATCGACCTGAAGGCGAATAAAACCTTTGAGAAGAATCTGAGACGCAACCGATAGTTCTAGGATCGGTGTATGTTCATCACCGCACTCGTCACTCGGGAAGAAGATCAACTGAGGCGAAAAATACCGTTCCTTATTAGTAGACGCGCTAAATTACAATCGAGCTGTGGTATTCCGGAAACAAATATCACTGGAATCGCAACGCTCTCTCCGGAGACGTCACGACCTCGAGTCGATTGAAATCATACCAGCCAGTAAGTTGTCAGTTTGCATAATTTTCCCGCGTGCGGCGAAAATGTAACCCCGTGATCGATTGGGAGTGTGTATGAGAAAGATATAAGCGGAGAAATCTTTGTGTCGGTTGGCATCACCGGTCACCGGTGCACCGCGGTGCAGACAATGGTCTGGAGTGTGTCCTTATGAACCCTTATGGACGCCCAACGTGTCAATATATAAGGCTGCGGCCCATTGTTTTACTTTTTCTCCGGCAACGGAGCCCCGTCGATGCGGAGCGTGCAGTTCTCTCGTTGTCGTATCGTCGTTAACCTGGATGGGGGTGACACCCCCCTCAGTTGTAAGTGCCGTGACTGTCGTCGCCGTTGTCTTCGTACTAGTAGTTTTCGGTGGCCTTGTGACTGACCGTCCCCACAGACTCATCTCCTCACTTGTCCGTAACCGACCTGAGGTGGCCAGGCTCTTCTTTTATTGTCAGTCATGTGATCGCATGCATTTACTGGCCTGAGTATCTGCTAGTGAGTGAGACTGTGGTGTCGCTGATGTTTGATGCTGACGATCCCCAAGTGTCTGCTCCGAGGGAAAAGAAGCCCCACGGAGGCTCCGATCTGGCGATCGGGATATCAAATACCCTTCAAGCTCCGGGTGCTAATAGGAGATTGTCAATCCAGTGTGATTGGCGGTAGTGCGAGTGCGTATCGCGTCTCTCACCTTGCTCCCTACTCACAAATCCGTAGGCTTATTGTAAACCGATGTTCCTGGTGTATTGATCCCGGTGACCGATCGTCGACCCGCATCCTGTCTGCCCACACGCCGCGTCATCCGCGCCCAGTCCCGTCTACAGGACACCCGCCAGTACATAGCGTCTGGCCACCCGTCCCCGGACATCCCGACTGCGCGTGCCGATACTTGTCGTCTCTGGGTACGCTCGAGTTGCGTCGCATATCTGTTCGCCGGCTGTGATATCTCCACAACGTCCTTTCCGATAGGCTTCGGCTGTTCAAATCAATTACCCAGTTCCCCTCCTGCGACGCCCAACCCATCTCTTTCTCTCCGCCCTCCCCTTGACTCCGCCGCACCATCACTTCCGTCGACGCTGTTGCACTCGCACTGTTGTCGAACTGCTACACTCCGTTCCCGTGTTCCCTCGCCATCTCCCTGGTTCGGGTATCGTCCTCGTTCTTCCCTGGTAGGCGCGGAATCGTAACGCTTTATCCCCAGGCCCTGAGTGGCTCTCGGGTTTCGTTCTCCGGCTGAGTCCAGTATATGCATACGACACGTCAGTCCCGTGGGTACCATAGATGCGCATTTTATAGGGTCGGGCTCTGTCGGACCGCTGGCTCGTATGCCACGTCCCATTCCACATGTTGTGGATGTCCTTGTTCGTGATGCGTTTGACGTCATGTGTGACGTCCGTTTGCTAGTCGGCTCTTGTTGGAGCGTGGGGTTTGAGCTGATGCCCAATGTTGTTCTCTGTCGTAGCTTCGAGTCTGCCCCCCTTGTATCGTACTATGTTCTAGGTACTTGATACTATGACTCGAGGCAAGACTCTGTGTGAAATCGTGTATGTTGGACTGAGCACATGTTCAACTATTGGGGGAAAGCACCAATAAAGTATCTACGCGAATAGGGCGAACATGGCAGTGGAGCGGAAATTTAAAAACAATAAGAAAAACATTGATTACTGGGCTCTGGCACTGTGGAGTCTACACATACAGATTGGAAGGGGAAAGAATGAATAGATTGTTTTGCTGTGTCTGGTTCAGGCTTATGGAATCCCTGGATGTCATCAGGCACCTCACCAGCTCCGCCCTGTTCCCAAGGGATCCCATACCAAATGCCTTACTCTCCGGACATTGGGTAGGTCGCGGTCCCTTCCATGGTGATTGCGGGAATGACCAACTCCTTCCTTGCTCGGCATGCCACGGCGGGAGTCGTTATTCTGATAGAAAGTGGCCATGGCCTGGGCGATGAGCTGGGGTTCAGGGTGATACTATCACCGTTCAGAACACAGCTCCGTGGTGCTTTGCGGTGCTGCCAGCATAGCAAAAGTCTTAACGCAACCAGAAAAGATGATGACGGGTTTGGTATCAGGGTTAGGGGGGAGGCGATCGTAGTCAAGAACCTCCGAAAGTTCCAGCATGAAGTTATTGACAGCAGAAGATTCCTGACCAGCCTCCGGATCCAGTGCAAAGATAAGGTAAAGCAAGAGATTTGCGGTATGTCGCTCCTTGATGACAATAGTATTGTCCTTGATTGTGAGGAAGCCGTGGAAAACTGTCGTGGTTCGAGTGCCGTTCTGGTAGATAATCGGTGCCGAAGAACTGATTTTTCGTGACCGGCTTTACCTGATGTTCTAGGACTGTACATCGTTGGATGTCCAATGGCTTGAGGACTTTGCTGATCTGAATTGATTGGCCGTAAAGTTGAAGTATCACTGTTAATGAGTTAACCAAGTCCAGCCAAAACGAGCCCCTATTACGTAGGGCGGAATGAAAGACTCACTGGTGAATCGTCGTAAGGCATATTATTGTCGTGTCACTTCAGTAAGGTGGCGGTCGCAAGTAGGAAAGACCTCCCTGTATTCTTCCCTCGGTGCGAGGCACGACTTCGAGGTCAGCTCGTGTTTCTTCATCTGTTTCTCTCCTAATCGGGGGTTTTTTTCCTATTCATCTTGCTGTAAGTTTACCATGAGCCGCCCTCGGGTTCGGTGGTGTGGAGTCAGAAGTCCGCTTTATGTAAACAGCGATGACAACCAGTGAAACACTGCCTGTGGTGAACTCTGGCATGCGGTGATATGATATCGATGTGATTTCAAGTTGTTTGGATGTGCATTATGGTTCTTGCCATTTGGCTCCGAATGGGTGCCAAAATACCTGGCACGAGGTGATTCCACCGTGAGTATATAAGAGCTGGCGGTTCGAGTACCCCCACTTCCCGACACCATGGCTGAAGGTCTTGCAGGTGTGGGATTAGCAGGCAAGTCCTAGATACATATTTTCCTCTCTTGCCGGGCTCATCAGCCCACCCAGCGGGTGTCATCGGCATTCTTAATCTCAGTGAAAGGGTGATCCGCGCTTGCTACACGTACGGGACTGCATACAAGAATGCCCCCAAAGATATGAACAAGCTTGGCAGCCAGGTCTCAGGGCTCCGGTACTTCGTGCGCTTCACGAGCTCGTAATGGATGAGGAGACCAAGGCATCCTCTCGATTACCAACTTTGATTGAGGCGCTCAATACACCCTATGACCCTCAAATTGCTGATAGTTCTGCAGAACAGAACAGCACCGAGAAAGCGTCCGAACAGTACGAAGATGGGCGCACAGATTCCTTGTCAAGTGGCCCTACCGGTCGCGGAGCCATGATAAAACGTCTCTGGAGAACTTGGTTGAAACCCGAAGATACTCGCAGGGCTGCGTTGGAAACCAAGGGTAGACGCACAGATGACATGCTCCGTATCCTTGCAACAACTGAGAATACGTTAGAGACCGAAGTTGGAGGCGCCGATCGCATGCCCCGTGCCCTTGCGAATTACCATGCCGAACTCCAGAGTCTTTTGGACAAGCTAAAAGACAAGGACGGACGTTCATCTCGCAAGAAAGCGCTGGCCTGGACATTCAAGCAATATTGCGAGGTTACACCCGTTTGCAGTACCTAAGGCGCGCGTCGGATTTGCTTCCGTTTTAGCGCGCAAACTTCGAACAACGATATCTTGCTTGATATCGCTCCGATTCGCTTGAAATTTCATATCTGAAGCTATGTGGACCATAGCTAGGGCATAGAACTAAAAAATCCAAATAAAACAAGCATTTTTTATTTTGCATTTTGGGTGCTGAGGGCAAGCTTAGCTTACTGTATGTAGTTCAATGCAGGTTTTAATTTTGTTTGCTACTTGTACTAATGGTGAGAACCCACTACAGGAGAATCTCCAGAAGAGGGTGTCATAGGATTGGAGAGGAAGGGCTTAGCTTCTTCTGACATTGGATCAGTGAGATCTGACGGTAGGTGTTCATTCTTGATGTCGGATTTCCTCCTGTGTAGCATAAGCCCCGAAATCTTTGATCCCTTCCGCACCGAGTGCCAATGCACCATAAGGCAACTTCGCCGATCCTGACACGTTCTTAAGCTCAGAAACCGCAGGGGCGCACACGTATGCGGTGGGGTGAGGGGCGCGGAGGTGCTGGGGTGGGCGAGCTGGTGTAGGAGGACGGGGTGGTGGGGGAGCGGGCGGCGGCAGGTGTGGGTGCTGGTGCGGGTGCAGGGACGGGTTGGGCGGCAACGCGAAGGACGCGGGGGCGGAGGTGGGCGAGCTGGTGTAGGAGGATGGGGTGGTGGGGAAGCGGGCGGCAGCGGGTGCGGGTGTGGGTGCAGGCACGGGTGCGGGTGCAGGTACGGGTGCAGATGCAGGTGCAGGTGCGGGTGCGGGTGCAGGTGCAGGTGCGGGTGCAGGGACGGGTTGGGCGGCAACGCGAAGGACGTGGGGGCGGAGGTGGGCGAGCTGGTGTAGGAGGACGGGGTGGTGGGGAAGCGGGCGGCGGCGGGTGCGGGTGCAGGTACGGGTGCAGGTGCAGGTACGGGTGCAGATGCAGGTGCAGGTGTGGGTGCGGGTGCAGGTGCAGGTGCAGGTGCAGGGACGGGTTGGGCGGCAACGCGAAGGACGCGGGGGTGGAGGTGGGCGAGCTGGTGTAGGAGGACGGGGTGGTGGGGAAGCGGGCGGCGGCGGGTGCGGGTGCAGGTACGGGTGCGGGTGCAGGTACGGGTGCAGATGCAGGTGCAGGTGCGGGTGCGGGTGCAGGGACGGGTTGGGCGGCAACGCGAAGGACGTGGGGGCGGAGGAGGGGGTGGTGGGGAAGCGGGCGGGTGTGGGTGCAGGTATGGGCGCAGGTGCAGGGACGGGTTGGGTGACGACGCGAAGGACGCGGGGGGCGCACGCGTACACGGCGGGGTGAGGGGCGCGGAGGTGCTGGGGTGGGCGAGCTGGTGCAGGAGGACGGGGTGGTGGGGGAACGGGCAGCGGCGGGTGCGGGTGCAGGTACGCGTGCCCTGGGACACGAATGTGCCTGGGCCATGGCGCTCTGTGGGAGTCGAGTGGTCAGACACCCTGGTATGAGGAATACGGGCCAGGATACTCACGGAAGTTGGCCACTGGGGTTATGGGGGAGTTGACAGGGAGCTGCTGGTACTTGATGGCGAGCCTGTGGAGCTAAGCGAAAAGGCGCGATTGAAGAACAGGGTCAGCGGATGCTTCGAAGCCCGGGGCAAGTTCATATGGAAGACGAGTGCCGAACCAAGAGAGGCTGAAGTGTCTGTGGTGCGTGGTGTTGTCGATGGTGCAGCGCGGCAAGCCGCCTATTATGAATCGGCATAACCCGACCAAGTTCGACTTGCCTTACCAACAATGGGAAATAACAAAAATAAAAGACAGCCCACCAAGTCAACACGAGCAACGAAAAAGGTCAAAGAACCTCCAGAGGAACTGTTACCTGACATAGCGGGAATTCAGGGCAAAGGTCGGTTTATATATAATGATGCTATTTCAAGCTCACCAGTTATTTAGAATCTGTTCAAACTACTAGCACTTTTCGACCGAAATGTCAGGCGGCAAAAAAAGTAACTTTTGAAGACTTAGAATCTGAGTCAGGGTCTTCATATGAGGAAGAGACCCAGCCAGCTCAAAGTGCATCCGAGTCCGAAGCCGAGCCCAACGACCCTAATTGAGACTCAGAGTCTGAAGAGTTAGTAGAGGTGGCAGTTCCCAAACAGGTAAAGGATATTGATGAACCTGGTATGCCATCATATTTTTCATTTATAATTTGATGCTCATTTCACGGCCTAGTAATTATCTTGCGTGTTCCGGACGGCACTGAAGCCGAAGGGTTTGTTGAGCGTGTGAAGCTTCCTGCCAACGTCAGTTACAAGAAGGTCGAGGAACATATCTTCAAAGCGATAGGGTGCTATCAAACAGTGAAAAAGATGCCGCACCTAGCTTACCGGCTCAAAGGTGTGCGAGATAAACACCTTTCGAAACTGGCAAAAGAAGAGGACTGGGACAACCTCAAGGATGATGTGAAGGGCGCTCAGGCAAGGAAGAAAAAGGGCGATGCCAGTGGCGTGGAAGTAGACATCATTCTGGATGAAAGTGTACGTGTGCGTGTGACTTCGCATGGCAGCCGCATCTGATATTATAAGAATTATAGTACATCGCATTGCTTCGGCATACACTTTCCAGGAAAAGGGACAAAACTGTGACAAATGCAGCTGGCAGGGGCAAAAAGAAGAAAGCTCGTATTCAGGACTTGAACACCGATTCTGACACTGAAGGATCTGAGATCGAAGAGCATGGCCTACCGACAAAACGGGAAAGGGATTTCATGGAGGCGTTGAAGGCAGAGTATTCAAACTGTGGCAAACTGGCATGTGCTTCAAAAGTCTGCAAACTGAATAAGAATGGAGAGCACACGCATTTATCATGGTGCCAACTCCAGTCCTGGGTAACAGCCTTGGTGAGTACAACCTTTGCATTTATATGTATTACTCGCTGCTAATAATGCGAATTTAGGTTTCTAACATTCATGGGGTCACTCTGAAAGTTCATTCCTCCAAACAACGCTCACTTCGAAGATTTCCATTATCGCAAAGACTCCATTCAAAAAGAGAAGACCGATGAAGGGTCAACGGCAAACCTGCCCGGCGCTGCATTGGGTCTTCAAGGATCATTTCCTATGATGATGTTCCCACCAATTGACTATTGAATGTTTGCTCAGAACATGGTCCTGAACCGCCCTGTTACTCCAGTCAATCCTGACAAGAGACCGGAACAGTTGACCCCTGCGACTCCCGGTGACATCGCTTACCCAAGCATCGAAGAGTTTCTTGACGATGTCCGTAATTGGCCTGAGGCTAGGGGGCAGAACATTGACGAATTCAAAGGTAAATTTGAAGCAAACAACGTTTACTTCCTAAATGAACTGAAGGAGGTGACGGCTGATGTGCTCATGGCCAACATCGGGATGTCATGGGGTGACGCAAATTTCATCAAAGGAGCGGCTAGAAAGGCTATAAGGAAGCTTGCTAAGAAGGTGTGAGAGGGAGGGAAGCAAGCAGAATTATGCCAGTAGGACACAATAATTAGATTTACTATATACATCAAAAAGAACAATTTAGAGAATTATGGATATTTGAGATCGGCGGCCTTAGTACCGTCTGAGGCAGTGCATGGCACATTATTGGTATTTAACCTTGAGGCCGCTACCACCAACACACCGCAAGAATGTAGATGGTTCACTTGTCACGTGACTTGTCCGCATGTTGACAACAGCTCTGCCTCTCAGACTCGCACAACATAGTTCTTTACTTGTTGTCTGCCTCTAATTCTCGATATTTGTTATTCCAGATGCCATCAACACCGCCCCAATCTCTCAAGCTTCCGTTGATGACGAGCACACCATATAGCGCCAGTTCCAGTAAATCTCATGAATCACACATTCGGACCCAGGATGATTTGAAAAAGCTGATGAAGGGCGAGTTCTCCAGTGCAATATTCGAGAGTAATTCTCTGCTTGAAGAGCGCTGTCGGGCGGATCAAAAAATTGTCGACACTGTCCTATCCAAACTGAAACCTGGCGTGTTCTGGGACAGCCCAACCGACACTTTCAAGGAATGGCCCAGCCGCACTGGTCCAGAAAGCGCTCATTATGCGCCGTTGGAGTGGTTACTCAACCAGATTCTGTCCATCTCCTCCCAAAAGCTGCCGAATGGCAATATCCACCGAGGTCTTCAGTTTTACGTGTACAGTCGGGAAATGGCTGAAGGACTTGACACAGACTCCCCCCTAAAACCAGACCTTGTTGGTTGTCAGTCTGTTGGTAAGAGCCGAGGCTTGAAGCCAAAGCTCTCATGGAACGAGGCTGAAATTTGCGTAGAGGTGAAGAATAACTGGCCTGGTTTGATCCTGCAGTCAAGCACGTACGCGCACTGTATGTTCACACACCGATTGGATAGACTCTTCGTCACTGTTATCAATTTCAACAACGCAACGATGGGGGTGCGCTTCGGATTTTATTCTCGCATGGGTCTGGTTGTTACGCCGGAACTTGACCTCTCGAAGGAGGGAGGCTTTAAAGGATTTGTCCGCGGAGTGGTTGGGATTAATTCATGGACCAACACAAACCACGCTGGAATCGATACTACTCATACCATCACAGACATTGCAATTCCCGAGAGGGGTATATTCAATATTTCGAAAACACTTTGTGACCGACGTTGCGTTCGCGGACAAGCAACGCGTGTGTATCTTTTGGTCAAGAAGGGTGCGTTTTGACGTTTAGAGATCTGGGCCAGTAGTTAACAATTGGGTTTGAAGGTGCAACCGCCACCGATGGTTCTCCCGCTCAACCTTCGTCCACTCACCGGTATAACTTACGAAGTCACCAACCCCCGCGTTCTCAGCCTGGAAAAGAGACTGACGGTCGAGAACCCTTGAGGTTGAAGGGAGGCATATCTTTTCTCTTGCCGGACACTGTCATTCTGAAAGATTCATGGCCATTGAAAACCCATAACGAAGAAGGCACAATGTTTGGAGCGTTATCGGGCGGATTTGGACTGCCAGACATCCTTGTCTCATACCCTGTCGAGGACGGAATGGATAAGCTCATACCTGATGACGCAACGTATTGGCCCGTGTGTGCGCCAGAGCCATACGCTGGGGTTAGGCCTGATGAACGAATACATATGCGATCTGTTTTTGAGACCCGAGGGACGTCACTGCGAGCTGCACAAAGTCCTCGATTGCTCGTGCGTTGCATAGTGCATGCCATGTTGGGTATGTGAACGAAGAGGGCATCGGACATGATTTACCTATAATGGTGATTGACAGGGCATTTTGGGCTGTTTAAGAACGGCTGGTTGCACCGTGACGTAAGCATCGGGAACGTGTAAGGACCCGGCCTTTGGCCGGTTACTTACCGGTAGAACCTTCTTCCGAGCCCGAGCCTTGTGATATTCATGCCCGAGTACATATGATACTTATCCGCGCCCGAGCCCGAGCCCGAGCTTGAACTCATATCCGACCTTGATCCCATGCCCGTATCCCCTTAGTTACTGATTCCGCTCCATCACGCATCATTCGTATATTACCTCGCCCTGACCTCGGTCTCCTGACCTCGCCCTGACCTCCACTAATCTGTTCACCCCTGACTTGCACCTCGTCCGTATATAACCCCCTTGTATGCATTCCTACTCCTCAGTCTGAAAATCAACTATCGTATCCCTTCGATCCCTAGCTAGTTTCTAAGCCTCGCCTCTTAAGCCAAACTTCGCCTCTTATTCGTTTGCCTCCGAAGTTGGGACTCGTGCGTAGGGTCGGCGCAGCACATAAGCTGAAGCCAAGTCCCTCTCCGACTTCCCCATCCAAACCTCGCCCCGTAACCTCGGACCTTGCCTCAGGTTTCGTTCCCGACCTCGGCCAACCTTACGACGGATCGTATCGTAACAGTATTTTCAGACTGCTTACACCCTACGTATCCCTTTTTTTCACGATGTCCATGATAACTCGTTCTCGCACCCTTCGGGGTATCTCAGAACAATGACGTTTCTCGGAAGCCCCCGATGACTCACCCTCATCCCCGGGGATACCCCTCGCAGACCCCGCCGAGCCTAGTAACAAAGGCAAGGGTAGGGCTAACCCCGGTGACCCTTCAGGTGATCCAGGTGATGGCTCTGGAAGTTCTGACAATGATCGGGACCTCCCCAACCTGCCGCCCGAGGACCTCGGTGACCTTGAGGACAACGGGCTTATGCGTCGAATGTTCATCAAACTCGCGAAACCTTGCGAGCCCGAAGCATGAGCCAAGGTCAAGGAACCGGATAGTTATGACGGTACTGACCAGGACAAACTTCGCACCTTCTTCCTTCAATGCGTACTCAACTTCCGAGATCGCCCCACCGCTTTCAAGACTGGGGCCTCAAAGGTGCAGTATGCTATTTCTTACCTGTCCGGCTCGGCTCTACAATATTTCAAGCTGGCGATCCTCGGCGAAGTCCAACCCGAGCCAGATTGGCTCGAGGACTGGGACAGCTTCAAGGCCGAGCTCGAGCTCAACTTCAGCCCATACGACAACGCGGCCCAAGCCGAGATTGACCTCGAGAAGATCGTTATGAAAGAGCACCACAAGGCCGCGTGATTCTTTATGACTTCGCCCGAGCTTCGACTCGGACTCAGTGGAACGATGCGGCCCTCCGACACTTTGCCTACAAGGGCTTGGCCAAACGAATCAAGGACGACTTACTTCACTTCCCTCGATTCCGCAGCCTCGCCGAGCTTAGGAACTTCGCGCTGGAATGCGACAGCCGTTACTGGGAGTGTAAGGAATACGACGCTATGATCAATGGTCGTAGCTCCCAGCCTGCACGCACCACTAATCAGTCCAGTAGCAATGCCACTAACAACAACCAGTCCTCCAGCGGTTCCAATAACAATAAGAACCGCAACAAGACTAACAACAGCGGCAAGGGTTCCAACAACAACAACTCTTCGAACAACAAGAGTCAGCCCGACATTTCGAGCAAACTCGGGAAGGATGGCAAACTACTTCCCGAGGAGCGCCAACGTCGGGTCGACCAAGGCCTTTGTTGCTTTGCGGCACCAAAGGTCACATCGTCAAGGACTGCCCGAAGAACAAGTCTACCAACAGTAGCGGTTCTAAAGGTCAGGCAGCGAAGACCCCTAACGAGGGGACTTCGGCCTCCATTACGGAGGTGAAAAAATAGGTAGCAACCTCGGAACCACACAATCCGAGGATTGCGGTAACCTCACCCGTGTGCCAGACTCAGCGCCGCTTCTCATTCATTGTCCAAAGATTCCCTTAATGTAGATCTAACCTCGCCTTCGCTTCCCAACGTCGCTTTTGTTGCATTAGTTGACTGTGGGTCCTCAGATTGTTTTATTGAATCCAGATTTGTCCAGAAGTACTCTATGCCTGCTTATCCTGTTTCCCTATACCCTTGAAACTATTTGACGGTAGTACTAACACTACCATTACCCAAGCTCTAGACCTCTGCATTTGCTTTCCGACCGGCGAACAACAATGGGTTACCTTCTACGTAACCTCGCTCGACTCGAGTTGCTCGGTGGTACTTGGCCACAACTGGCTCACCCGCTACAATCCGTCGATTGACTGGGTATTGGGCAGTATTACTTTCAAGACCATTGACCTAACAACGACTCCAGCGACCACAGCGACGTCAGCCCGCTCAGCTTCGGCTACGACTTCAACCTCGCCTACGGCATCTTCACCCCCACCTCCGACCTCGCCTCCGAAGTTGCAAGCACCCCTCGTTTCCCTAATCAATGCACCCGCTTTCATGCGTGCATCTAGATTGGAAGGGTCCGAAGTGTTTCAGCTCAATCTGGCTTCGCCAGAGGGGCAACATCGGGAGAAAGCTCTTCCGAGCTTTCTGAGAACGTTAAGAAACATGTTCCCGAAGTATATCATGAATTTGCGGATGTGTTCAGCAAAGCACGCGCTGACACTCTAGCTCCCCACTGACCACACGATATCAAAATCAACCTCGAAGAAGGGACCTCGCCACCTATCGGTCCCATCTACTCTCTCAGCTTCCGAACTCAAAGCACTTCGCGAGTTCATCGACGAGCATTTGAACATATGTTTCATCTGACCTTCACGCTCGCCTCATGGTGCACCGGTATTGTTTGTTCGCAAAAAAGATGGCTCACTTCGGTTGTGTGTCGACTTCCGAGGTTTAAACAAAATCTCGGAAAAAGATCGGTATCCATTGCCATTGATTGCTGACTTACTTGATGCTCCAAAGAATGCTCGCATCTATACGAAGATTGACCTTCATCACGCTTACCACCTCGTACGGGTGGCCAAGGGTGACAAATGGAAAACCGCCTTCAGGACTCGCTATGGGTCTTTCGAATGGTTGGTTATGCCATTTGGTCTCACTAACGGCCCTGCTGCCTTCCAGAGATTCATGAATGAGGTTTTCGCCAACCTTTTGGATGTTTGTGTGGTGGTATACTTGGATGACATTCTAATCTACTCCAGTGACCCCTCCAAACATGTTGAATATGTCAAGGAAGTCTTGCAACGACTGCGACTCAACAACCTCTTCGCCAAAGAAGACAAATGCGAGTTTCATTGCGACTCGGTTGAATTCCTCGGCTACATACTCTCTCCCGAGGGCCTCACTATGGCGGATGACAAGGTAAAGGTCATTCAAGACTGGCCTGAACCTCGCAAAGTTCGCGACATCCAATCCTTCCTCGGCTTCGCCAACTTCTACCGACGTTTCATTCACAACTACTCCGACATCACCATTCCTCTCACCCGACTTACCCGCAAGGGTACCCCTTGGAATTTTCTGAGGATTGTCGACAGGCCTTCAACCTGTTGAAGAGGGTGTTCACTACCGCCCCTATCCTTACTCACTGGATTCCTGACCTTCCACTAATCGTAGAGACTGATGCTTCAGATTATGCCTAGCGGCAATCTTATCACTGCGAACCTCGGAAGGCGAACTTCATCCCGTCGCTTTCCACTCCCGCACATTCACCTCTACCGAGCTCAACTACGATGTTCACGACAAGGAGCTCCTCGCCATTTTTGAAGCCTTTCAACGCTGGCGACACTACCTAGAGGGCTCTGGCGACCCGGTCGACGTTATCACCGATCACAAGAACCTCGAATACTTTTCAACAATGAAGCTCTTGACCCGTCGACAAGCTCGGTGGTCAGAATACCTTTCCCAGTTCAACCTCGCCATTCACTTCCAACCTGGTCGCCTCGGAACGAAGCCTGACTCTCTCACTAGACGATGGGACGTCTACCTTAAAGAGGGGAATAGCGACTATGCCACCATAAACCCACAGAACCTACGGCCAGTGTTCACCCAACACCAGCTGGCATCGTCCCTTAGAGCTACTAACCTCGCTCCCGTCGTACTCCGAGCCGCTTCACTGCTTTATACCGAGCAGATCCGAGCTGACATACTAGCAAACCTCCCCTCGGACCCCATAGCCAAGTCGCACCTCGGCTTGGTTAATGACCCGAGGTGGACCACAGACCCCGAGGGCTTTCTCAAGCTTGACAACCGAACCTATGTTCCAGCGGCCCAAGACCTTCGACTTCGCATCCTGCAATACAAGCACGATCACATTCTCACGGGACACTTCGGGGTCAACAAGACCTTGAAGCTGATCCGACGAGACTATACTTGGCCAGGGATTAGATCCTTTGTCAAGGAGTATTGCAAGACGTGTACCACTTGTATGCGAAGCAAGCCGCAACGTCACAAACCCTATGGTCTCCTCAAACAACTTCCTGTTCCCGAGAAGCCTTGGAATTCCATCTCTATGGATTTCATTGAGCAACTTCCCCCTTCATCCGAGTTCACCTCCATCCTAGTGATTGTTGACCGCTTCACTAAGCAGGTTATCTTCATTCCAACCACAGACAAGATAACCTCGCAAGAGATCTCTTCGTCCTTCATGTCTTTTCAAAGCATGGAGTCCCCTCGCACGTCACCTCGGACAGGGGTTCCGAGTTCGTCTCGCATTTCTGGTGTTCCCTAGGGAAAGCCTTGGACATGCGGTTGCATTTCACCTCGGGATATCATCCCGAGGGTGACGGTCAGACCGAGCGTGCTAACCAAACCTTGGAACAGTACCTCAGGATCTATTGCAACTATCAGCAGTCCAATTGGGCTTCGCTCCTTCCCCTAGCCGAGTTCGCCTACAACAACGCGCCTAGCGCAACCACCGGCATCTCCCCATTCTTTGCAAATAAAGGTTACCATCCGAACCTCGCAGTTCACCCCGAGCGTGACCTCACCTCGGCATGACCCCGAGACTTCGTGGTTGACCTGGACGAGCTTCACCAGGAACTTCGCCGCGCCATCCTCGAGGCTCAGAAAACCTACCAAGCCTCAGCCGATGTTCGTCGCAAGCCCGCTCCTGATTTCCAAGTAGGATCCCTCGCCTTTGTAAAGGCACAGTACTTCCGAACAACTCGGCCTACCAAGAAGCTCGCCGAGAGGTTCTTGGGTCCTTTGAGATCATTTCCCGAGCAGGTACTCACTCCTTCACCCTTCGACTTCCAGAACACATGCATTCAGTCCATCCAGTATTCCACATATCTATGCTCGAACCAGCCTCGCCCAACACCATACCAAACCGAGTTCAGCCGCCTCCGCCCCCAGTCATTATCGACGGTGAACCCGAGTTCGAGGTTTCCGAAATCCTCGACTCGAAGATCGATAATAGACGCAAGAGCTGCAAATTACTCTATCTTGTTAGGTGGACTGGTTACGAAGGTACCGACGAAGAAACCTCGTGGATCCTCGCTTCCGAGCTTGATCATGCCTCGGAGCTGGTCACGGACTTCCACGACTCTTACCCGGGCAAGCCGGGTCCTTTGACTGCTCTATGATCATTTTCTTGTTAACCCCCATCACCCAGTAGTTAGATAACAAAATCCCTTCAAAAAAAAATCAATCAATAAAATCCAAGAAATATTCCATTATTCCATTTACTAGTTTACTCCAACATCCTCATATCCTCTCCCTCGCTCTCCTCACTACCTTCGCCTGACTCCTCCTCATTACTACTACTACTTCGCTCCACCAGACCCCCATGTCCCCCATGATCTGCCAAGTCCCTCGCTCCCTGCATCCGCTTCAAATAATTCCTCCTCCTCCTTATCCTCATGAACTCCATATCCGCCCTGTTCATCCTGTCATTCGCAGCCCTAAACTCCCCCAGCAACTCGCACACCCTCTCCCCAACCTCGCCGACTTTCTGTCCCACATCCCTCACAGCCGCTATCAACTCCCTCATCTCCGCACTCCGCTCCGATCTTTTTGTCTTCTTGTCCTTCTTCGCCCTCCAACCTTCCACCTCGGATTCCTCCACCTCGGATTCCTTCCCCTCATTCTGCCTCGCCCCTTCTGTTCCCTTTCCCTTCCCCTCACTCAGCCTCGCTTCCATCCTCTCCACCCTCGTCTCGAGGTTACGCTTGACCCAATCACTCGAGTCGTTGTCACCATCATCCACCTCGTCTCGAACCTTGGCCCCTTTCCTCGGCCTCGGTTCACCCTCAGCCTCCTCGCTCCTCGCTCCCTTCTTGCTCGCTGTACCCGCCTGACCTTTCCCTTGGGTCGCCTTGCTGTGGCGACCTTGGGCAATGCTATAGCCCAAGGAACAGGTCCTGCACCACACGCAGGCACCCTGGTCGGCGAGGCCGAAGTTGAGACTAACGGCCCGAAGGCATGTATAGTCGCGCTCTTCGCAGCGCGCGCACCTCGCCTCGGCCTTGGTCGCGAGCTGCCACTCGCGAGGTCCCCCGTCGGCGAGCTTGTACCCGTATAGGGACAAGTCGGTCGGGTGATAAGAAAACAGCATGCGTTTATACTAGACAAATCAGCAGTGCCTATGATTAGACAACTACGGTACTCACCTTCTTTCTACTCGGTCCCTCCTGCCATGGCTGCCGCATGTCGATGGCACCCATGTCATCGATTGGCAGGACGCCAACCTCGGGTCCATCCTCGGGCATAACCTCGCCCGAGGCTCCGTTCTCCTCAGACAACAAAGTCTGGTCGAACGCGTTGTTCACGCTGTTCTCGTCGACGGCTGAATTGAAGAGGGGTTGCGGGCGCACCATATTCGTTGGCACTTGGGTTCGCTGCCTCCTACCCACCCTTTTATCTAACCTCGGCTACGATTTAAGCTTCGCCTTTCCGGCTACTTAACATCGGGCCGGGATCTAGATTCGAGGATAGGCGAACCTTGTTCACATTACGGCCTCGAGGGTCTCGGCCATAAGGGGGGAATACTGTAAGGACCCGGCCTTTGGCCGGTTACTTACCGGTAGAACCTTCTTCCGAGCCCAAGCCTTGTGATATTCATGCCCGAGTACATATGATACTTATCCGCGCCCGAGCCCGAGCCCGAGCTTGAACTCATATCCGACCTTGATCCCATGCCCGTATCCCCTTAGTTACTGATTCCGCTCCATCATGCATCATTCATATATTACCTCGCCCTGACCTCGCCCTGACCTCCACTAATCTGTTCACCCCTGACTTGCACCTCGTCCGTATATAACCCCCTTGTATGCATTCCTACTCCTCAGTCTGAAAATCAACTATCGTATCCCTTCGATCCCTAGCTAGTTTCTAAGCCTCGCCTCTTAAGCCAAACTTCGCCTCTTATTCGTTTGCCTCCGAAGTTGGGACTCGTGCGTAGGGTCGGCGCAGCACATAAGCTGAAGCCAAGTCCCTCTCCAACTTCCCCATCCAAACCTCGCCCCGTAACCTCGGACCTTGCCTCCGGTTTCGTTCCTGACCTCGGCCAACCTTACGACGGATCGTATCGTAACAGAACATCATGCTGATGGATGAAGCTGAGCGGCCACCTGTGGCAGAGTACATACCGTCTTTCACATCAGTCCTTTCGTTTTTTTATGTTTGCTTCAGTTTTGCCGTGACTCGAGAAGTTACTAGATGTGTGGGATTCATATGCGATGGGGACCAGGCGATTCGTTGGATGGATCAGAAGCGGGAATTAGCAAAGCATCGCTCAGTGGGTCTTTAGTTGTTGTGTGCGGCTTGTGATTTACATGGTTCTAGGGTACGCTGCCTTTCATGTCTCAGGCACTGATTGTTGCTTGGGACTCTGGAACGCAAGTTGTGCACCAAGTAATTGATGACCTGGAGTCGTTTATATGGGTTTTATTTCGGTCGATTCTGGAGATTCTGGAGACCAAGGGGGCACTCGTGCGACTAGAACAGAATTACCGTCAAACGATGCTCTCTGACGAGTTACCTGTGTTACAAGCTAGGGGAAGTTTCCTTGATAGGTTAAAGCAACAGGATGCCGCGAAAAACTTCTCCACGGGCTTGAAGCCATTCTCCAAACTCTTGATTCAATGGTTAACGCTTTCTCGGGAGACTGCTCTGGAATGGCTGACACCAGACTTCATTAAGGTGAACGCCGATGAGTACACTTTACAGGCCACCAAGCCATACAGGCAGTATGTAACGATTGGGCTTGAATCTCTTTCAGACCTGCCAGAGAGTTGGGATTATGTTAATGAGGGGGAAATGACAGGTGAAGAGAGAGGATGAGCTGGGAAAGACCGCATGTAATGCATGACATATAATATTATGAGATCCTGTAGCCACTGTAGGAAGAGCGGGCACTTACAATGAGTACTTTTTGCACTACTAAGTGTTGTTTACCAATATCATCCATCACATTGCAGATAATTTTCAACATTCTGACAACAAAAAAATTACATTACAGTAGTACAACTGCACTACATATAGCCACAGTCCTTCATCCACCCTCGCGCATGTCTGCGTGTAATCCGATCCAGTGCCTCGTAGAGAAACATGAATAGCTCAGCCCTCTCCTTACTTGCAACACATGCACAGAACTCGGCACCATGACGTCTGAGGTGAGCTTTGATGAAGGAAAATGATTCTTCGATCGGGTTGAGATCGGGCGAGTACGGCGGAAGATACATCAGTTTGATTCCTCTGCAAATGCAAGATTAGACACTAGTGAAAACAGTTTATAATGGTAAAAACCTTTGGGCACATAAGAGTGAGACCTCAGGTATGTGGTGAATGGCGCAGTTATCCATAACAAGAACGCTCTGTGGTGCCGAGTAAGGGTTCATTACCTCTAAAAGGCCCTTCAGAAACCCAAGGAACTCTGGACCGTCGTATGCCCCTAATTTGATATGGCTATAGATGATTCCATCTTGTGAGAGCGCCAGAAGGATTGAAAATCTGAGTGGATATTAGCGATACAATAATGGAGGCCCATGCACAAATCGTTACCTTTCACCCCTTTGGAAACATGCTCGCACTCGAGGCCTACATCCCTTGTAAGCCCATCCCATTAGTCTATACGTTGTGCGAAGGTCAATTGCGCTTTCATCTGTGAAAACCAAACGGTCCGGTGGTTCACTACCAATACGAAACTGGAAAGCAGTCCGCGAGGCTTCACAGCGCTCTGCGGCTGCCCGTGAAAGCTGGATTGGAGACAAATATAAAGGTTGTCATTCTTCGAGGATTTAATGACTCACTTTCTTTCTTTGCAAGCCAAGATGTCGAAGCGTCCTCCAGACAGTTGATATACTTACTAAAATACCATGCTGCACCTCTAGCTCTTCGACAAGCTCATCGAGGTAAAGATCGGGCGAGCGTTCAAGAAGCGCAAGAAGAAACTGTTATAAAATAAAATAAGCTACAGCTAAACACAGACATGAATTACTTACTTCACTCTGAGCTGAGGTCATTTTTGACCCATGAGATAGCCGCTTTGGCTCTGCCACAACGTCTCCAACATCCCGCCAGAGTTTGATTTTGCGTTGAACTACACGTAGTGACATATCGAGGTCAATTGCAATATCGGTTGATTTCTTGTTGAGCTTGAATTTTTGGTGTATAACGCGATCCCGCAGATCCTTGCTGTACATGTGACGAACAGGTTTAGGGTTGCCAGGGCGAGGCATATGAGCGATAGTGTGGGTAGTACATACAAGGAGAACGGAAGTTCCCGAAACACACACCCTGACCAAGAATTCTATGACATGAATCGTGCGACAGCATTTGGACCCTTACTCCCAATGCTGAACCCCAACTCAAGTGTAATTTTCAGGTGTCGAATGGCCACTATCCCGTTTTTATTGGTGAGTTTGCTACTTATGCTTACTTTACATCCTCGCTGAAAGGGCTGTCACGTGTCCCAGCTACAAGTCCACCATTGTGACTTGAAGCGCCCCTTCTACTCGTACAAGCACGAGCAGTTCCTTCCTGTCGTCCACCCGCACCCCAACCGACCGCGGCTCCATCACTCCTACCGTCAACACCCTCACGATGACCACCACCACGTCCCGCGCCTCCACGCGCTACCGCAACACCAACCGCGGCGACGCCCTCGCACGCCTCGAGGGCCGCCAGCCCAGTCGTGTCACGTCCGCGCTCCCGTCCCTCTACCGGCTGCCGTTTGGGCCGGTATCCCCCATGTCCCCTGTGTGGAGTCCCCTGGGTGTCAAGGTGTGTCGACGCCCCCGCACCCTGCTAACCATATGCCCAGTCTCCTCACGATGAGCTCCGTGTCGTCTGTGCTGCAATCGCACCCGCACCTGCACCCGTACCTGCACCCGTACCTGCACCCGCACCCGCACCCGCCGCCGCCCGCTCCCCCACCACCCCGTCCTCCTACACCAGCTCGCCCACCCCAGCACCTCCGCACCCCTCACCCCACCGCATACATGTGCGCCCCCGCGGTTTCCGAGCTTAAGAACATGTCAGGATCGGCGAAGTTGCCTTATGGTGCATTGGCACTCGGTGCGGAAGGGATCAAAGATTTCGGGGCTTATGCTACACAGGAGGAAATCCAACATCGAGAATGAACACCTACCATCAGATCTCACTGATCCAATGTCAGAAGAAGCTAAGCCCTTCCTCTCCAATCCTATGACACCCTCTTCTGGAGATTCTCCTGTAGTGGGTTCTCACCATTAGTACAAAGTAGCAAACAAAATTAAAACCTGCATTGAACTACATACAGTAAGCTAAGCTTGACATTGTTCCCCCCTCAGCACCCAAAATGCAAAATAAAAAATGCTTGTTTTATTTGGATTTTTTAGTTCTATGCCCTAGCTATGGTCCACATAGCTTCAGATATGAAATTTCAAGCGAATCGGAGCGATATCAAGCAAGATATCGTTGTTCGAAGTTTGCGCGCTAAAACGGAAGCAAATCCGACGTGCACCTTAGGTACTGCGGGTGTAAGAAGACTCTTGACAACTTGCAAAGGTTCCATCAGCTCCTTACTTCTGCTTTACTTGTTGATCAAGTGTATGTTCCACCTGCCTGACGTCCGGTTACCAGTGATCTTACTATACTTGTGTTCGCAGAAATTTGGAGTTAGCAACACATGCCAACAATGAGAGGGACAGAATGGGTGTGTGAGATGTTACTGATAATGCAATACTTCCTAATTCTCCCTGACATTCGGTAGACAAACGTCGTCGGCAAATCTATAATTGGCTGTCAGGTCCTGATTACCAGTCGAAGCATTGGAATGCCTACAAGGAGCCAGAGGAAAGGACAGGATCATGGTTTCTGCAAGGTGATCGCTTCCAGGAATGAAAAAGAAGGCCCGGGTTGTTCCTGTGGCTTCACGGCATGCGTACGTTCTCTATTACACTGTTTGTGTTACCAATAAATATGAGCTCGGAATATTCCGGCATTGCTAATAACGATTAAGTAACCGTGGGAATTTACTAACTCAAATCGTGTCCTGTTGCGTCCACACCACTGTCGCGCTCTCAAAGCTCTAGCAATTTCCATGGACCCCATCCCTCCTGCTACTTTCTATGGTAACCTAATGTCAACCCCGGGCTCAGATGCCATGATTGACCCCGTGCTCCTTGGCAACACAACCAACGTGTCGCGTCCACCCAATACTGCCGTGTCTGCTCCACCAGTCGCTCCCCCTTTGAGATCTACCGTGGAATCCATGGACTCCACGGCACGGAAGGGTCGCGAGGAATTCTCTCTGAAAGACCTTGAGCAGCTCCTGCGTGCGGTCATCGACATCAACCCCTACATGGCGCCGCGCAACAAGATCGGTGAGCGGTGGAAGCATGTGGCCAGGTTGGTCCAGGATCAGGGGTATTGTTTGAACAGAGATGTGGATACTCTGAAGAACAAGGTAGGATCAATGCTGGCATGGGTGGAAGTAAGTCCAAACAATTACTTTCTCTGAATGTGCAAGAACTGACCTATATGCGCCCTGGGAAGGGGGGGGAAAAGACTTCAGTTCGCTCTCCACTGGGAAGGGAGCTGGGACGTGACCCGTTGGCGTTTGCCTCGCTCTCCGGCAAACTGGACGTGATCCAACACCTGAAACAGATGGCGAAGGACACCCGTGAGGAGGAGAGGGAGCAAGCTAAAGAGGTAAGTCCGGTGGTATGTATATATTATAGTACTCACATGCATGCAGGGCGAGAAGGCATCCCGGGCAGCGGGGGAGTCCCTGCGGCTCGGGATGATGACCGGTCGCCGAGGCCGCACTAAACGAGCACACAGGCCTGCATCTTCTGATTCGGACAGCGGGAAGGAGAATCATCCTAGGCTTTCCCCCGGCACACCAGAATCTGGGTCTGTTGGATCTAAACGGACGCGTCTGACAAGCTTGAGCCGTGCTAATACGTCCGAGGAGATTGCGAAGATGGTGCGAATGATGGAGAGGAACGAGGAGCGAGAGGTGAAGAAGGAAGAGTATATGATGGAGTTCCGGACGAGCCTCTTGGCTCGTCAGGACCGGGTGCTTGAAATGCACGACCGCGTCATCCAAATGCAGGAGCGCACGTCCAACGCGCTCCTGGACATATTGCGGCAGGGATTGCTTAATTAGTGTCTTAATAGGCATAGTTTTCATTTTCATAGTTCAAATGGCACCTATCTTGATTTTACAAGTGAAAATTATGGAAAGCACATGGTAATCAGCCAAAAAAAAAAAATTGCATATATTTTTTACACATGAAAATAGTTTTCCAACGTCGGAGGCGGGCACGAGTAACGCTGCGCTGTCTGGTTGGGAGACACACATGCATGCGCATTAGTGAGTAGCACGGCCACCCTGTATAGCAGGCCGCACGGGTTCCCAAGGATCTTCTGCTTCCAGAAACACTGGAGATAGGGCCAGTCCTGCACAACCAATCCGAACCCGTGTTCCACTAAGATGCGAACCCTTCCCATGGCTGTGTTCCAGGCCCGTTCTTCGCCGGTGAGTTCTCCCACTCGAGAAAAAGGACTTACAACGAAGGGGCTAACTGCATAAGCCGAATCCCATAGACCTGATAAAACCGGCTCTCTGGGGGATCCCCTTCCTGTGAGTCCTCCTGAATCGCATACCTCTCCATCGAATCCAGTAGCCCACTCTCACGCAGGATGCCACTGTCATTCTGCGGTGCACGATACGGGCCAGCCAGGTGAGCGATTAGACCATTCGGGGTGACCACGGCCTGAAATTTCATCCCATGCATTTTTTTGTAGCCCATGTAAACCAACTCCTGGTGCTCCACAGGCCTGCACGTTCGCCATATGGTGCAGTCAATAAAACCGCAGACCGTACGTGTTGGAGCCCCAAAACGGCGTAGCGCGGCTGCATACACTTTCAGATTGTCTGGGCTGACAATCCCCTTGTGATCCCATTGAAGCAGGTGACCCCATCTTGAGTTGATGAAGGATGCAGTCTCATTCACTATCTGTGAGATCGCAGCCGGGGGGGCGTGCATACTTGGTGGCCAGCGACCACAGATCCTCTGGGCTGCGAAGCCGCGCACACAGGAGGGACAGCGATTCGAGGGGGGTGGAATTGAATCTGCTCTTGGTTATGAGGGGATCCACCAGTTCAAGGAGCTGGCTAAGGATCCTCAACTCATCCAGGGTAAACCTTCAGTGCAAGGCAAATTCAGCGATAATTCCAAGACAAACGTGTGAGGGTGCTTACCGGAACCTCCAAATACATTCTGCCTCACTGATGCTCTGGAGGTATACCTCTGTGATGCGATGGCCTCCGATCTCGGGACGTGGCCTCTGCATTGGCTTGCAAAGAGCCCCTGTGACCGTTTGGACAAAGGTGGATGTGTGGCTTTCGAGATCTTCAAGATCGCTGAGATCATTGGTGAGATTGGGAAGCAATGGTTGAGATGCCAGAAGGAATGGGATTAGAGTTGTTGAGACCAGACGTTTCTTCGAGCGGCTGACTGGCATGGTGGTAGGGAAGACGAGACACCACGCGTCAGTCACGTGTTCACGTGTTCACCCTAATTACACTAATTACACTAGTATATATCAACTTTTCTGGCGCTCACATTACAGGCCCTAATAATTTCTTATCATATTTGATAATTATTAGCAAGCATAAACAGTGTATTGCGCGCCTCGGTTGATGCTCGCCACTGAAAGAACCGCACAGCTGGCGCGGGGAAAACTATCTTATTGTAAACACATCCAAACATCACTCTAGATTTCCAATCATGCTAACATAAGTATGCGTCAAGTTCCGCCATCATTGAAGACATATCCCGCTACTGCAAGTCAAGCCCTTCGCTGGCCATCTCGTACTTCTATTCGACTTTCATAGCAAAGATATACGAACATATTCCGTCCTCCGTGCGCTGATCAAACGGCTGTCCTTGCAATGCGCTAGTACCCCCGACACCCTGGCGAAACTCTTCTCTGATAACAAGGATGGTGAACGATCTCCGTCTCCGGAGGAACTGAAGTCGACTGTTAAGTCCATAATTGGCAGCTTCGATGGAGTGTATATCATTTTCGATGCCCTTGACGAATGCCCAGACCGACATGACTTTTTGGAACTGCTTGAAGAGTTTCACTGTTGGGATTCTGATAAAATATACCTCCTGGCCACGAGTCGAACAGAGCAAGATATCCAAGAAACGATGGGGCGCTTGGCGCATACGACGTCCCCATGGACGAAAATTTGGTCGCTGACGACATTTGTGTTTATGTGTCCAAAAGAATTAATGGCGGCAGCAGGTTCAAGATGTACTCGACGCATGAGAAGCGATTGTTTGGCTACTGGTGGAGAAGGAAGCGCTATTAACGCACAAGGAGGTGAGTATGGCACTGCGCTGCAGGCGGCATTGTTGCACGGTGCCCATGCGGTCGTTTAGCTGTTGGTAGAGAAGGGCGCGGACGTCCATGGGCAAAGAGGACAGATAAGTGTGCTGCGGGCAGCGTCATATCGTGACGATGCTCTGCTTCGCCTGGTACTGGATAAAGGAGCAGACGTCAATGCACAAGGAGGAGAAGCCAATTGGAGTGGAGGCGAGGGCGAGTATGGTGATGCACTGCAGGCAGCGTCTGCCCAAGGTCACGTTGCTGTCGTTCGATTCCTAGTGGAAAGGGGAGCGGATGTCAACGCACAAGGATGAAAATACGACAATGCGCTGCTGGCGGCGTCAGCGAAAAGCCACAATACAGTTGTTCGGCTGCTTTTGCAGCATGGAGCAGACATCAACTATGCACAAGGACAGCACGGCATTGCGCTGCAGGCAGCGTCGTTTAATGGCAGGACAACGGTTGTTGAGCTGCTCCTGGAGAAGGGAGCGGACGTCCATACCCCAGGAAGAGGATATGGCACTGCACTGTTAGCGGCTTCGTCTGGTGGTAACGTTGACGTCGTTCGGTTAATATTGGAACATGGCGCGAATATCAACCCAAAGGGTGGAGAAGATGGTAGTGCTCTGCCGGTGGCGGCGTCATTTGATTTCCCCGAGATTGTTCGGCTGCTGGTGGAGAAGGGAGTGGACGTCAATGCAGAAGGGAGGTTCTCTGTCCGTGCACTGCAAGGGGCGTCGGGTCGTGGTAACATGGAAATCGTCCAGCTGCTACTAGACAAGGGAGCGGATATCAGTGCAAAAGGATATTATGGCGGTGCGCTTCATGAGGCGTCATCAAAAGGGTACGCTGCTGTTGTTCGCCTACTGTACGGCTACTGTTGGAACACGGGGCGGATATTATTGCACAGGGAGGTAAGTACGGCAGTGCGGTACAGGCCAGCATCGTCGAACGACCGATATACAATTGCTCTGGTCCTATTGGAGAAGGGGGAGGACGCTATCGAGTCGTCGTAGTGGGGTAGCAGCGTGAGTGGTGTCACATCCTTTATTGTCATCGTCATCTCATTGTCCTCGTCATTGTAGCATAATCGATCGGCGCATTACTTATCGAATCGACCGCTAGCCACTGGCTCGATGGCGGCACTGCCGACTGATATACATGTCCGTTGATAAGCTTGGAAGAAATCTGGATGGTATGGCGAAATATCGCCGCCACTGCGTACCCGGTTCTCCAACTATGTACTGCCAAGGTGCCCACTCGTAGTACCCTTATGTTCAAGTTAACGTTGTGGGTTGATCATTGCAAGAGGAATCCCACATGATTTGCATGCTCAGTCAAAGCTAAATCAAATATGGCATATAGTATCAAGCGACTGTAACCAAGTAACGATACAGGGGAAACCTGTAGATGCATAACGCAACACCCGTGCAGCCTCTCTCTACTGAAAATCTACTGTTAGCACCCACGCTGCAACGGTGAAATGAGGACGCTGATGTGTGCACGAGCTTCTCAAGTCCGACCTAACCCGCCCTGTATTAAGACGCACATGCATGTCTGGCAGCGGGACCGACCTGTTGTGTATAGCTGTACTTTTGCGCTGAGCATGGAGAACGGAGAATTGACACGAGAGGTAGTCAGATTCAGGTTGCCCGGAGTGACCAGGCGCCGAGTAGAGTGCGTTGTCGTGGGTGTGCCAAAGCTAACGAGATGTCCCAAACAAGGCGGCCAGAGACGGACACGGGGTCGGAGGGTGGTCGGAACCAAGGAAAGTGGGAGGGTGATGGTCTCGCAGGAAGGGAACTGGCTAGGGACGGGCGTTTCACAAAGCTAATCAACGAGGTACCTGCTTACCTCTCTCTGTGCGAGTACCCAGATCAGGTGCTGACAGGGTGCAACACTCGGGGATCAGTGGTGATGCTCGCCATTCGACCCTAATCTGTCAATTTCTAGATCGACGCTCCTGCGAGCTAGTGTGTGATTAATTTCTCTCCATTGCGGTCAGTGCTCACTCTGCTGCCAGGCGTCCGGGAAAACCCGGAGGCGCATATGGCATTGTAAAATGTGTATCTCGAGTAACACTGTGGATAGCGGAACCATTGAAAACATATAGGCCGACCCACTGGATTTCAATTTTCACGGCTTCTGCCACTGAAACAGCACCCAATGAAAAACCCACTGAAAAATTTTCAGTAAATATGCTCACTGAAATTATCACTGAAGTATTTTGGGTGGTTTAGGCATTGAAAATTTCAGTGATATTTTAATGACATTTCAGTGTAACATGCACTGGTAATTTACATGCCCAACCTCATGAAATTTCAGTGAATAAGGCATGGGAACTCCAGGATATAGTCACAGAAAAAAAAGGAAGTAACACCAATGAAAAGTCCGCAAAAAGTTGACTGAAAATCCATGCGGTCAGCCAGGAAAATAATGGAGAGGAACACTGGGTGTCGTTGAGTCGGTAGGTGAAATTCTGTGACTGGGCATTGAATATAGGGGAGAGAGGATGTGATAATGGCACTGAAAACACCATGGTAAGGAAATGAAAATCAACTGATAACTCACAGTACTAACTGGCTCTGTCCTACACCTAGCCTCGAGCCCGTTCGACACCGCTGTAAGGGCAACCCTGGCTAGTTGTGGAGATCACACTACCACACAACTGACAAGGGGAAATCCAAAGTATGTATAAATGAACGGAGTATACAAGAGAGGGGATTCTCACCTGACAAGGGGAAATCCAAAGAGAAAAGTCTAAGGACCCCCCAATGTCAGCGAGCCCGTATTATACTACGCTGCGCAGCCAGGGACAACACTTGGCACCCGCCATCAACCCTGCATCCCCCTGACCCTTGATCGACCCTTGATGCCACCTATTATGCGAGTCGCTTGATTTCCGACACTGTTCCGGGAGTGGAAGTCGGAAATTGGAGTGGAACTGGCAAGGCGAACAGAACTGGTGGAAGTTCTCCCAGAAGCGGAATCATTTCCGAAAGCGGAGGCGGAGATGGAATCGGAACCGGAACCGGAACCGGAGTCGGAATTGGAGTCGGAACTGGGTGTGGTGTCGGAACTGGAAATGGAAAACAGGGTGTCCCCTGACAACCGCATCCCTAGCGACATCTCCGTCAAGTGGCTCACTCTTGATGTTTGCACAAGTTCAATTGAGGATGTACATAGCAGGGCGCTCCAGTCCAATCACACGCGACGCAGGCAGAGTGGGAACCACAATAAAGTCAAGCTGCCTATAGGACACATTCTGGGAAGCGCCTTCTATGGCGGACATTTTTCTCTATGAGATGGATGGGAGAGTCTGACGCAGCAATTCATTATCGTAGGTTCGCTGTGGTAACAAGAACGTGATTATGTAATCATGTGACATTTCATTTACCTTCTTACTGCCACACCCATGGATGGTACACGCTGGCAACCCGTCTCTGGTTTCCAGATCCACACCAACCCCGCCCATTGTGGTGGGTATAAGTTGCTTGCTACATTCTCATGCTGTTTCTCCGCCGTGCCAATGTTGCTTTTATTTTATTTTATTTTTTGTCCTTGTGTGTATGTGGATAATGGCTGGCCTGATGCACACCTCGCTAGTGTCTGCAAGTTTGAAATAGCAGTCTATTTCTGGATGATATTCTAGTAATAACAGGCATATAAGATGTAAAATACCTGCCAAGTCATTGAATTTCTACAGAGATACCACTGTATTCCAGCGTCCGGCGGGTCGGGGAAGGCAGCCACGAGCGTGGCATGCGGATAGCGCTCCGCGAGAGACGTGTCCGGGGCGCACGGCATCGTGGCGCGGGGTGGCGGACGCAGACCTGGTGTGGGTGCGGTGGTGGAGTGTTGTTGGGGAATGGCCACTGAGAAATACTGCAGCTACCAGTGCAGGAACTTTGCATACAGCTTCGGGGTGTGCGTCTTGTTGACCAATGCCGCAGGCAACAAGAGCACCTAGACGAAGCACATGACGAGCGCCATAATGTGCATGTGCTGCTCCATGTCCAACAAGGCCACGAACTCAGGGTGCAGCATTCACAACAACATCATTCAGAACACTCGCAGAAAAAAAAAAAGCAGCCAATGCACCTTGAGCAGGAACACGCGCAGAACTCACCCATCACGAAGAAGCAGTCGAGCGCATATCGCAGGATTTCCAGTGGTGCATGCATGTCGATCAAATGCTTCACGACTGTGGTTGCGGCTTGCAGACACTAACGAGAGAGAAAGGTGCGCATTAGTCCAACCAGCCCATTCCGTCCACCCCACGCACTGTTGCGAAGATGTCCCCCGCCTCGACGCCGCAGTGCTTCCACGCTGCCTTGAAGCCGAACGAGTACATCACAAGACGTATATAGTAAGTTTACAGTGTCGGGAAAAAAAAAAAAAAACACGACGACTCACCAACAGTGGACAAAAACGGACACCGCTCATACACGCTCGACACCTTATGGAGCACCGACACGAACGGCTGCGTCGTGTCATCATCACTTCTTCAGTCCGTAGTCCCAACACCCCGCACCGCACGTGCTGGAAATCAAGCGTAAGTGTGAGACAAAGCAGAAACATGCCACAGAAACCGCCCATCACGAAGAAGCAGTGGGGTGCATACCGGAGGATCCCCAGGGCCGCATGCACGTCAATCAGATGCACGACCGCCATCGCTATATTTCATTGGATCTTCCGCTGGCTTTGGGTGCCAAAGTCACAGAAAATCTGCCTTCTAGCTCAGGCTCTAACAAATGAAAAACGGTGAAGAAATCATGGGAATGCGGGGAGCCACCCATGGGTATTTCCACTCTTGTTACGCTGAGTTATTGGTGTATTTGAGCCGACATTCCGTGATTACCCCATGAAACCTTGGTGATAACTCATTATAGTGTCCATGATATAAACACTGAATTTGTATGATATTGCTACTTAAATCCAATGATTTAAACATGGAAATACCATAATAACTCACTGAAATTACATGATATGCACACTGAAATAAACTCACGGGTATGAACACTTTTCCACTGAAAACAATTCAGTGGCTTTATCTCGGAAACTCAGTAGATTATTCACAGAACGCAGTGATTTAGCCACTGAAATTTCAATGGTTGAAACTAAAGGTTTTCAGTGGTTCCACTATCCACAGTGGTAATCAGAGATTTACATAAACCGCAACTTAAAAAAAACTGATATCATTACAGCGTTTTCAAAAAACCTTGACGCGGCGCGCTTTTTTTTTTTTTTCTCAGAGGCGCCCATGCTGCTGCGACTGGCAATGGGGTATCGACGTATCAGCCCTGACCTCAAGCAGCGAGCACTATGGCTGCTTCATAACAGTTATATGGAAGAGGTGGGTATTATCCTCAATGTCTCAAAGAGCAGCATGACTCGGTGGGCACAAAACCTCAAAGTTTACGGCAACGTCGTTCCACCACGCAATCCTCTCCAAGGCCGACCTCGTGCTTTGAATACCACACAGATGCATGCCCTAATCAATCTAGTTCAGAATGCCCCAGAAATGTTTCTGAATGAACTGCAGGACTGGCTTGCGCTAGAGCACGACATCCTCGTGGCTATAACAACACTTCACTATGCAACCCAGAATGCTGGCCTCTCCTACAAGTTACTGAGACGACAGGCCGCGGAACGAGATGAGATTGGATGAGCACAATGGATGGAAGAGGTGCAAACTCATTTTGTGGCCAGTCAGTTTGTATGGACGGACGAATCAAGCAAGGATGATCGTACTATTTGATCTGAATACGGTGGCGGTGGCCCCGAGGGCTCCAGATTACCGCTAGACATCGTGTGGGGGATTTGTGCTGCTGCTGCTCCAGCGCCTAATGGGCGTGAGCGCCTCTGAGAAAAAAAAAAAAAGCGCGCCGCGTCAAGGTTTTTTGAAAACGCTGTAAATACCACTAAAACCGTGGCACGCGCCTTCGAATAGAACAAAGGTGACTGTGTTAACATCAAGCAGCTATCACTGGCGTGCGTAAAACTAAACCTTAGCGGACTTAACAAGACCTGAATGAACTTTGCAGTCGATCGCGCAGCTGTCGCACCTAGGCATCCAGTACCAGTACGTGTTGACAGGAATGGTGTCGTTCAACAGCGCCACTCCCCGATATATTTAGACCAATGGCACGCACGCCATGTCAAAGCAATCTAAATGCATCTTCTTTTTGCGATGCTGGAACTTTCCGCCATGAAACTCAGATGCGAGAAGTAAAGTTCAGGATGCTGTCGAGCCGCTACCTCTAAATACCTCGTGAACCCCATCTTCAACCAGTTTCTTCAGTATCGTATGTTTCAGTTTCTGACTCCATTTGCGTTTGTTCTAGCTCTTGGTCTACTTCTTTTTCTTATTCTTTTTCAACTTTACTCCTTTCGCCCATCACGTCTTTGTGGAAGGAGTGCCCACGAAGTTTATGCCCAGAATTTGCTGCCGGACAATGGGTTTGCACCCTGGTTTCCTGGTCCAGTCAATATAGCCGAAGTAGGATATGTGTTTTTCGGCCAGTGGATACCATTCTTCGATACGTCTAAAGAATGGCAGGAGGATGAGAACAAAGGCCGCAGCAAACCGGAAGGGTATTATCCCCTTGTCATCGGCGAGATTAGTGACAAGATGTATAGTGGAGTGCCTATCATGAAAGAGCGTGGATCATCTCTGGCCATTGGGACAAATCCACCCACGTGTGTAACCAGCCATATCATTCTAGTACCTTTGCCGCTGATGCTGCGACACAGGCCATCCATGGGTGCTGGTGCCCCGTGGAACTTCACGTCTTCCAAACAGGAAGGAGCCATCCTCGTCGCGGGAGACGTCATCGAGATCCGGGATGCCACAGAAACATCCAAATTTATCAGATATATGCAAGAGCACTGTGTCTCCTGGGTGAAATTCATCGGCCGGCCTGAGATACGCCTGTTCGACCTTGTTCTAGTTAGCGGATGGCATAAGACCTCTTCCTGGGCATGCGCCACATTTTCTGATTGCTCCAGTGCGGTACATATCGAACTAGCACATGCACGGGGCAAATGGTCGATCGTCACGTCTTCCGGGATAATAGCACATGCAGGTCCAGTACAACTCAGAACACATGAGCAGGCAGGCGAAAGCCACATGCCACAGAGCGAAGAAAATGTCAACACTGTCGACCATTCATCAAGTGATCATTCAAGGAAGGGTAATTTGACTGTCCCAAAGGGTTTAGAGACAGAACTTAATATGTATGTAGTATTTTCTTTGATATGTTGCTAGCAGCCTGAGACTGACAGGCAATGTCAGCACATCTGGCTCTGATAAAATGGTCAGACTCAGCCAGGCCGCAAGACGCACTCACCAAGGTAGGCACGAGACGCAGCGGTTGATTTTCTGTTTGATGAAAACTGTTTTGGACCTACAGAAACCGTTGATGGAATTAATACTGGAACTATAAACCAAAAGGGTCCACGGGATCAAGGCATTTTCATACGTGGTTACCGCATTTGCGATAGGCACACGGGGCTGGCCCTACTTTACCATTGGCAATGTTCTGACCGTGAATCACGTGATAAATACGGGTTCAATCTCATAGAACCTAGAAGTCACAAAGGAGGTGACAACCATGCTCCGGGGGGCACCAATCCTGGTCCTGGAGGCAACAGCCCCGGTCCTGGAGGTGGCAGCCCTGGTCCTGGAGGTGGCAGCCCCGGTCCCGGAGGTGGCAGCCCCGGTCCTGGAGGCAGCAACCCAGGTCCTGGAGGCGGCAGCCCTGGTCGTGGAGGAGGTAGGCCTGGTCCCGGAGGAGGCCGCTCTGGTCGTGGAGGGGGTAGGCCTGGTCCCGGAAGTAACAAAGGCAAGAACAGAGAGGCTGGCCCATCACGCAGTCGACAAGATCTCCCCTCAGGAAATTCTTCATTGTCATCTTCAGAGGGTGAAGATGTGGCACGATTTGGCACGGGTGGAATATCGGATCGAAACACCAGTCCATCTCACTTGTCGATGAGAGACTCGAAAGTTGGTATAGATGTGGATGAAGATCTTGCTCTTTACCTCCAACTCAAGCAGAGCCAGGTATGTATATTTTTCCACCTTTTTGTGATAAAGTTATGTCTCATTATCAAGCAGACACCCACAGCTCTGGACATCACACTTCTATATATTTTAGAGGTGACATTCACTCCTAATAACTGGTCTGCTAATTATTGAGATAGCAACAGAACTCTGATGCTGAATTTGCTCTCGTGCATGACGACGATGTGATGGTATGGCTGAAAGTGAGTCAGATACTCATATGAGATTTGTTCTATGACTTACTATAGTACTAGGATGGACCTATTCCTGGAAATCTCACCCTGGAGATTCAGAATATTCGACCCCAGATCTTCGTTGTCAACCAAAGTTAGTACTCCACGCTGTCGTCAATGATCTTTATTTGATCGCCTTACGCCATAGTTGGAATGCTGGAAACAACTTATTTGGCCTCATTGAAGAATCAGGCAGGCACGGAGCAAGTTGTCATGGACCGTAGCAGCGACCTTCCACTTCAGGTACGTATGAGCGACAATCATTCTCGTCTACTTAGACCTTTAGAGGTGGCAACACATGCCGACGATGAGAGGGACAGAATGGATTGTAGCGCGGTGGTTCCTAATCCTCCCGGACATTCAGTAGCCAAACGTCGGGAAATCTATAACTGGCTATCGGCCCCTGATTACCAGTTGAAGCATCGGAACTCCTATAAGGAGCGGGAGGAATTGTCCGGATTATGGTTTCTGCATGGTGATCGCTTCCAGGAATGGAAAAGAAAGCCCGGGTCATGCCTGTGGCTTCAAGGCAAATGTACGTTATCTATTCCACACCTCGGCTGATGCTCGCCACTGAGAGAGCCGCACAGCTGGCGCGGGGAAAACTATCTTATGGTAAACACATCCATCCTCTAGAGTTCCAACCATGCTAACATAAGTATGCGTCAAGTTCCGCCATCATTGAAGACATATCCCGCTACTGCAAGCCAAGCCCTTCGCTGGCCATCTCGTACTTCTATTTTGATTTTAATAGCAAAGATATACGAACACATTCCGTCCTCCGTGCGCTGATCAAACAGCTGTCTTTGCAATGCGCTAGTACCCCCGACACCCTGGCGAAACTCTTCTCTGATAACAAGGATGGTGAACGATCTCCGTCTCCGGAGGAACTGAAGTCGACTGTTAAGTCCATAATTGGCAGCTTCGATGGAGTGTATATCATTTTCGATGCCCTTGACGAATGCCCAGACCGACATGACTTTTTGGAACTGCTTGAAGAGTTTCACGGTTGGGATTCGGATAAAATACACCTCCTGGCCACGAGTCGGTCAGAGCTGGATATTCTCAAAACAATGGATCGCTTGGGTTCATACGACGTCCCCATGGACGAAAATTTGGTCGCTGACGACATCTGTGTTTATGTGTCCAAAAGAATCGATCGCGACAGCAGGTTCAAGATATACTCAACGCACGAGAAGAACATGATCGAGACTGCTTTGATCAACGGCGCGCATGGAATGTAATGTGATCTGTTTGTCTTGTTTCCAAGCTGCACTGACATAAGGCAAGGTTTCGATGGGTTACCTGTCAGCTGGATGCACTACGAAAGTGCCGTCCTCCTGCTGCTCTCGAGAAAGCACTCGGGTCTCTGCCGAAGACGTTATATCAGACATACGATAGGGTCCTCATGACGATCAATGAGGAGGATAGGCAGAGTGCATCCAAGATTCTGCAGTGGCTCGCATTCTCGGCTGGCACGATCTCATTGAAACAAGCGGTGGAAGTGCTTGCTACAGATTCTGATGCAGAAGATGAACCACTATTTGACACGCGTCGGCGACTTCTGTTTCCACGAGATATCCTGACCATATGCTCCAGTCTCGTCACTATCTCAGTGGCAGGCTCCGAGTCGCCGGACAGCGACTATTCCAAGGACCAAGACATAGCACAATCCGTCGGAACAGCAGAGCTCCGACTGGCTCATTTCTCTGTCCGAGAATATTTGGTTTCAGAATACCTCCACAAAAACGATAAAAGGCTGTCATTCTATCACTTCAACGAAGGAATCGCCAATACGTTCATTGCCAAGACATGTGTGGCCTATCTGCTGCAATTTGACAGACATGGTTGCATAGACGAAAGCACACCCATATCCTACCCACTGTCTTTATATGCGGCGCGGTACTGGATCCACCATGCTCAGCCGGATAATGATGGTGACCCCATTCTGCAACGACTGATTATGGAACTCCTCCAACCTGAGGATGCGGTATATTCAAATTGGCTGGAGCTTCATAATCCAGATCAGAACATGGACACGGCGATCATGTGTGCTCCTATTTACTACATGTCAATGGCTGGACTCGCAAGAGTGTCCCGCCGTCTCTTGGAAAATGGAGCGGACGTCAATGAACAAGGAGGATTTTTTTGCAATGCGCTGCAGGTGGCGTCGTCAAACGGTGATGACGGGATGGTTCGGATGCTGCTGGAAAATGGGGCGGATGTAAATACACGAGGAGGATATTATGGCACTGCGCTACAAGCAGCATCGTATTGCGGTACGATCGACATTGTTCGGCTACTCGTGGAGAGTGGAGCGGACATTAACGCACGAGGAGGATCGTATAACAGTGCGCTACAAGCGGCGTCGTGTGGTGGTAATCTTGACATCATTCGGTTTCTATTGGAGATGGGAGCGCACGCCAATGTACAGGGAGAGAAGGGCAATGTGCTCCAAGAAGCATCTGAGGCTGGTAATGATGTGATTGTTCGGATATTGCTGGAGAAGGGCGCAAACGTTAATGCAAAAGGAGGGTATCATGGTAATGCGTTGCAGGTCGCATCATCACACGGTCACGATGCAATCGTCCGGCTACTTGTGGACAGGGGGGCAGACGTCAACGCGAAAGGAGGAGAGCACGGCAGTGCGCTGAACGCGGCGTCGTCAAACGGTCACCACAGGGTTGTTCGGCTGCTTTTGGAAGAGGGAGCGGACATCAACCCTTCAGGAGTAGAGTATGGAAGTGCGCTGCAAGCCGCCTCGCAGAGAGGTCACACTGACGTCATTAGATTGTTGGTGGAGAATGGAGCAGACGTCAACGTTCAAGGAGGGCTTTGGGGTCCTGCGCTGCAAGCGGCATCGTTACAAAGTCATGAGTCGATTGTTCAGCTCTTGTTAGAAAAGGGGGCGAACATCAATGCTCGAGGCGGACAATTTGACAATGCGCTTCAGGCGGCGGCATATGGGGGTAACGAAGCAACTGTACATTTGCTGTTGGAACGTGGGGCGGATATTGATGCACATGGAGGAACCTATGGTAATGCCCTGCAAGCGGCGTCGCTCCGTGGCTACAGTGCGGTTGTTCGGCTGCTGTTGAATCATGGAGCAGATGTCAATGCACAAGGTGGACAGTATGGCCATGCGCTCCAGGCGGCGTCGTATGGGGGTAACCAAACAACTGTACTGCTGCTGTTGGATCATGGGGCAGATGTCAATGTGCAGGGAGAAGCGTATGGTAGTGCCCTGCAGGTGGCCTCGCTCCATGGCTACAATGCAATTGTTCAGCTCTTGTTAGAAAAGGGGGCGGACATCAATGCTCAAGGTGGACAGTATGGCAATGCACTCCAGGCGGCGGCATATGGGGATAACAAAGCAACTGTACGGTTGCTGTTGGAATGCGGGGCAGATATTAATGCACAGGGAGGAACATATGGTAATGCCCTGCAGGCAGCATCGCTCCATGGCTACAATGCAATTGTTCAGCTCTTGTTAGAAAAGGGGGCAGACATCAATGCTCAAGGTGGACAGTATGGCAATGCGCTCCAGGCGGCGGCATATGGGGATAACAAAGCAACTGTACAGCTGCTGTTGGAACACGGGGCAGATGTCAATGCGCAGGGAGGAACCTATGGTAATGCCCTGCAGGCGGCATCACTCCATGGCTACAATGCAATTGTTCAGCTCTTGTTGGACAAGGGGGTGGACATCAATGCTCAAGGTGGACAGTATGGCAATGCACTCCAGGCGGCGGCATATGGGGATAACAAAGCAACTGTACGGTTGCTGTTGGAATGCGGGGCAGATATTAATGCACAGGGAGGAACATATGGTAATGCCCTGCAGGCAGCATCGCTCCATGGCTACAATGCAATTGTTCAGCTCTTGTTAGAAAAGGGGGCAGACATCAATGCTCAAGGTGGACAGTATGGCAATGCACTCCAGGCAGCGGCATATGGGGATAACAAAGAAACTGTACAGTTTCTGTTGGGACACAGGGCAGATATTAATGCACAGGGAGGAACCTATGGTAATGCCCTGCAGGCGGCGTCACTCCATGGCTACAATGCAGTTGTTCAGCTGCTGTTGGATCATGGGGTAGATATCAATGCACCAGGTGGACAGTATGGCCATGTGCTCCAGGCGGCGTCGGATGGGGGTAACCAAACAACTGTATGGCTGCTGTTGGAACACGGGGCAGATGTCAATGCGCAGGGAGGAACCTATGGTAATGCCCTGCAAGCGGCATCACTCCATGGCTACAATGAAATTGTTCAGCTCTTGTTAGAAAAGGGGGCAGACATCAATGCTCAAGGTGGACAGTATGGCAATGCACTCCAGGCAGCAGCATATGGGGATAACAAAGCAACTGTATGGTTGCTGTTGGGACGCGGGGCAGATATTAATGCACAGGGAGGAACCTATGGTAATGCCCTGCAGGCGGCATCGCTCCATGGCTACAATGCAATTGTTCAGCTCTTGTTAGAAAAGGGGGCAGACATCAATGCTCAAGGCGGGCAGTATGGCAATGCGCTCCAGGCGGCGGCATATGGGGGTGACCAAACAATTGTACGGCTGCTGTTGGATCACGGGGCAGATGTCAATGCACAGGGAGGAACCTATGGTAATGCTCTGCAGGCGGCGTCGCTACGTGGCTACAATGCGGTTGTTCGGCTGCTGTTGGATCATGGAGCAGATATCAACGCACAGGGCGGACTGTATGGCAATGCGTTCCTGGCGGCATCGTATGCGCGTAACGAAGCAACTGTACGGCTGCTGGTGGAATACGGGGCGGATGTACAGGCGGCATCTTCGAAACGTCAATATACAGTTGGAGAAGGGGGCGGCGCGGACGCTATGAAGTCGTCGTAGTGGGATAGCAGTGAGTAATGTCACAGCCTTTACTGCCATTGTCATCTCATCGTCCTCATCATTGCATGTAGCGTAGTCGGGCGGCGCACTTACCGGCCGATGGCGGCACTGCCGACTGATTTCCATATCCGCGGATAAGCTTGAAGAGATCTGGATGGTATGGCAGAATCCCGCCGCCATTGCGTACCCAGTTCTCTACCTGTATAATGTATGTACTACCAAGGTGCCCACATGTAGTAGTACTCTTTCTTGTGTTTGTTGTGGGTTGATCATTGCGTGAAGAATGCCACATGTTTTGCGTGCTCAGTCAAACCTAAGTCAAGTATGGCATGCATCCAGTTATATTATCAAGCGACTGGAACAAAGTAACGATATAGGGGCAAACTTGTAGATGCATACGCAACACCCGTGCAGCCTCTCTCTACTAAATATGGATGCTACTGTTAGCACCAACGCAGCAACGGTGACTCAAGTCCGACCTATCCCGCCCTGTATTGAGTGGGAGACCCATATGCATGTCTGGTAGCGGGACTGACCTGTCATGTATAGCTGTGCTTGTGCGCTGAGCGCGGAGAACGGAGAATTGACACGAGAGGTAGTAAGATTCAGGGTGCCCGGAGGATGACCAGGCGCCGAGTAGAGTGCGTTGTCGTGGAGTGTGCCAAAGCTAACGAGATGTCCCAAACAAGGCGGCGGGAGACGGACACGAGGTCGTAGGGTGGTCGGAACTCAGCAAGGGGGTGGGGCGGGGCGAGTGGGCGGGCGTTGGTCTCGCAGAAACGGAACTGGGTAATTGATTTTTTCGCAATAAGCGTATCGAAAACAAGTACTGCGGAGGCATCATTGCCGATGAAACAGATTGACGACTAGGCACCCAACCGTGGAGAACAGAGACGACGGGCGTGCGTGGTCAGACGAGGAGGTGCCCGGTGGACGACCTGCCACCTCGGGACTGATACATCAGAAACATTCATTTACAATGCGCCCCCGGGCGGCAAAACCCCGGCGTAGCTGTGGCAGCAGGCTCTGTGAGCACACCGTAACGGAGAGAAATCGAACACGCACTGGCTCGCAGGGGGTCGATTAGAAATCGACAGACTGGGAGTGGTGAGCGTCACCACTTTCCGAGTGTTGCACCCTGTGAGGCCTGAACAATGGCTACTTGGGCGTGGAGCAGCGGATGTATACCTGCGCATGGCCACGTTCAGCGACGCCATGCAAGCCAATCCAGATCCACACACATATATTCACCAGCGACAACACTGGGGCCTGTGTAGAGCAGGCAGCTGGTCAGTACAGCGCAGCATGATGGATAAGGACAATATTTGACACTACTCACGTCAAAGAATACGGCTGCTCCACGACTTTATGACTTCTAGACGACGGCAGGTTGACTTACACCGCGTCACGTCGAAGGGGGCCTCTCCGTTGAACACGCGGAAAGGCCCAGAGGAGAGGCTTCCCCAGGACCGCCTTATAAGCACTGGCCAGCTGGGTCCATCGGGGTCCACGCCAGCTGCCAGCACATGATCATATTTGAAAGTCAGTAAACGAGCTTACAACAATATAAACTAAAGCAGAGGAATATTCATCCTACCCCCGATACAATAAATATGAGGTTTCTCGATGCAAACACTAAATGACAGTCTCTCCATCGATCCCTCCTTTCTTGTGTTATATATCTCCAGCACGCTTCCTGGGTGATATTTTACAATTTTTATACAATTTCCTGAACATTGGAAACTCTTATAAAACATTCAATTTCCTCTAAATCTCCTATCTCAGGAAACTTTCAAGAAATGTGGAATTTCCCTAGGATTTTTTTAGCAGGTTTCCTGACTTGAGAAATTTGCCATGCCTCCAGTGTAATGCTATTATTTCAAGCTGGCAGCTAGTATTTGATTGTACCTGTAATTTAATCTAATCTAAATGTTTAATATTCATATGCAGGACAAGCAGCATAGTATCACAGCCTCTACTGCCATTATCATCTCATCGTCCTCATCATTGTAGCGTAGTCGGGGGGCGAACTTACCCGCCGATGGCGGCACTGCCGACTGATTTCGATACCCGCTGATAAGCTCGAAGAGATATGGTATGGCAGAATCCCGCCGCCACTGCGTACCCAATTCTCTACCTGTATAATGTATGTACTACCAAGGTGCCCACTTGTAGTAGTACCCTTACCCTTGTGTTTGTTGTGGGTTGATCATTACATGAAGAATGCCACATGTTTTGCGTGCTCAGTCAAACCTAAGTCAAGTATGGCATGCATCCAGTTATAATATCAAGCGACTGGAACAAAGTAACGATATAGGGGGCAAACTTGTAGATGCATACGCAACGCCCGTGCAGTCTCTCTCTACCAAAACTCTCTACCAAATATGGATGCTACTGTGAGCACCAACCCAGCAACGGTAAAATATGGACGCCGATGGGTACACGAGGGCTTCTTAACTGTCCGACCTATCCCGGCCTGTATTTAGTAAGAGCCATAGGTATGTCGGGTAGCGTGACTGACCTGTCATGTATAGCTGTGCTTTCGCGCTGAGCGCGGAGAACGGAGAATTGACACGAGAGGTAGTCAGATTCAGGGTGCCCGGAGGATGACCAGGCGCCGAGTAGAGTGCGTTGTCGTGGAGTGCACCAAAGCTAACGAGATGTTCCAAACAAGGCGGCGAAGGCGGACACGAGGTCGTAGGGTGGGCGGAACTCAGCGAGCGGGGCGCCGCGAGTGGGCGGGCGTTGGTCTCGCAGAAGGGAACTGGGTAATTGATTTTTTTTGCAATAGGCGTATCGAAAACAGACGCTGCGGAGGCATCATTGCCGACGAAACAGGTTGACGACTAGGCACCCAACCGTGGAGAACAGAGACGACGGGCGTGCGTGGTCAGACGAGGAGGTGCCCGGTGAACGACCTGCCACCTCGGGACTGATACATCAGAAACATCCATTTACAATGCGCCCCCGGGGCGGCAAAACCCCGGCGTAGCTGTGGCAGCAGGCTCTGTGAGCACACTGTAACGGAGAGAAATCGAACGCTCACCGGCTCCCAGGGGTTCGATTAAAAATCGACAGACTGGGAGTGGTGAGCGTCACCACTTTCCGAGTGTTGCACCCTGTGAGACCTTGAATGGATTTATGGCAACTTGCGCGTGGAGCAGCGGATGTATACCTGCGCATGGCCACATTCAGCAACGCCATACAAGCCAATCCAGATCCACATACATATATTCACCAGCGACAACACTGGGGCCTGTGTAGAGCAGGCAGCTGGTCAGTACAGCGCAGCATGATGGATAAGGACAATATTTGACACTACTCACGTCAAAGAATACGGCTGCTCCACGACTTTATAACTTCTAGACGACGGCAGGTTGACTTACACCGCGTCACGTCGAAGGGGGCCTCTCCGTTGAACACGCGGAAAGGCCCAGAGGAGAGGCTTCGCAGAGGCTGCCTTATAAGCACCTGGCCAGCTGGGTCCATCGGGGTCCACGCCCGCTGCCAGCACATGATCATATTTGAAAGTCAGTAAGCTTGGCTTACTGTAATATAAATGAGAGACTAAAGCAGAGGAATATTCATCCTACCCCCCGATATAATAAATATGGGCTTTCTCGATGCAAACACTAAATGACTGTCTCTCCATCGATCCCTCCTTTCACGTATTATAATCTCCAGCACGCTGCCATTTGACTGGCGGGGGCGTCCCGCAGCAGAACATTATAGCGGTGAGAAATTCCTGTAATAAAGGTTGTACAGTATTCAATGCCTGAAAAAAGGAATGTTCATTCAATTCTGCTTACACTGTTGGTGCCAAAAAATCACGAAAATAATGTGTGGGGCGATGGGCCCAGCATTCATAAGCTAGTGCCTCAGGGGGAGTCAACAGAAGAGATAGAAGGCGAATACGCACTGCAGGGCAGCTGGATGCCAACCCCGGTGTATAATTCCTCCGTCCCCGCACCAATACGGGGCGGAGCGTCCGGTTTGAGAATACTGGATCAAGGAAGTGAACATATATTGCCAATGCAGTCACCTTATACATGCAGAAGGCGATAACCCGCAGGACAAGCAGGGAGTTGGCGTGATGGCGCTGTCCAGTCCGTCGAAAAAGCACCGAATGCTGATTATGCATGCTTGAAAACAATCGGTGAAGAGTTACAAATTCCCAAGATCGCCGCGACTTATTTATAATTTAACAATCATGGTGACAACTGACAAGCATGGTTCCATACAGGGAGAAAACGCTCTAGGGATCAGGGATCAGTGATTAGGGTCTCACAGTTGGCTCTGATGGCGGGTGGATAAGAAAATATAGTGGTTTAGAATAGGACTTCATCGGCACCCCTGTAGACAGTGCGGGCGGCGATGCTTCATTAATATGTATAGATATATAAACAACAGGCGTTACCTCTAGGATAAACCCGGTAATGCTGCGTACGGTGCAGCCAGGAGCTCCAGCGAGGTGCCATGACAGGTGATGGCGAAATGCAACGCGCAGCTTCTGGACGCAGCTAGGTGCCGCAAACACTGCACGTACTTACGAACAGCGCCTGCAAAGCACAGAGGTGTCAGCATCTCACACGAAAATATTTATAAATCTGTCCACTCACGGTCCCCCTTCAAAAACAAAAAATCCCTGTCAATTAACACCCCCTAGCGTGCATACCTTCGTCCCACAACATATCTAACATTTGCCCGATCTTACTCGTGTTCAAATACTTTTGGTCGCTTGATACCATTTTGTTGAGGAGCCAATAGACTCGAAAGGGACGAGACGGTCTTCATGTGAACCTGGAGTGAAGGACAAGCGTGTACCAGTTACATAATACTGCAATACTCATACAATGAGACGGTCATGAACCCATCCAGCCATCATCCGAGTCACATCGTGAGGGGGCCGCGCCAGAAAAGCGTCCACAATGGAATTGATATGCAACCCCCCTGGGTATTCTACCGCGGTAATATCGACTTTGCCCTCTGCAACGCCTGCCCTGACCTGCTCTACCATAGACAATATGTCGTCTCGCAAGACCTCCCGTTCGCTGGATAGGAACATCATGTGCTTTGTGACTTTCTCAGTGCCATGCCACCAGGCCTGCGGTGCTTTCAGTGGCTCGCGCCAGTACTCTTCGCGCGAATCCGAGTCTTTGTTGTCGGCAGGCACGTTCTCCGGGAGGAACAGCTTGCCCCAAGCGCGGATCACGGCGGGGGATATACCATCTCTGTCATTCACGAATGAGGGCGCATTGGTGTCAAATACGACCCAAGGTGATATAAGAAGAATGCCGGCAAAGGGAGTCTGGGGCATGGGCGAGGCGGGGATTGATGGATGAGGATGAAGATAATAGGATATTATCTGCAGAGCCAGCATACCCCCGGCAGAATCTCCACAAATGAGGATATCGGCCGGCGAGATACCAGAGTTGAGAATATGCTGGATGGCGAGCACAGCTTGTCGGTATTGAATGGGATAAATGGCAATAGGTGACAGCGCTAGGGAAGAAAAGTGAGCAGTGCCCTTTGCAAAGCATACATGCAGAGAACGCACTATACTCCAAGAAAGCTGCTTTCACTTCCACCGTACTCCGGCGAGTTATCTCGCGCCGGAAGTAGTTGAGCAATGTCAGGTGTCCCTTATGCAGCGGCATAACGAATCCGCCGCCTGGAATGAGAAATTAATCATGCCCTTCCCCGCGGAAAGGACCCAAACACACTGTGGAAGTGGAGTAACACCTTTGTTGCATCTTTGCTTCCGATCCAATGGAGCTTTGCACCGGAGTCCGCGATGAGCTCCGTGCGCACCACTGCCGGTGTGTCCTCATTCTTAGCTCTATTGGCGATCCAGTCCTTATAAGCCCTTGTGGACGCAGGCAATAGCCAATGCAACTGGGCGGGGTTGAAGCAATCCAGGGCAGCCCGAAGGAAAACGCGACCAATCTCGTTTTCCAGTGTAGCTTGCCCCCGGGGGTCACGGAGCAATGGATACCGCACGAGGACGAAGGCGGCCTTCACCACTAGGGCGCGATTCCAGATGATAAATGATGCGGTGAAGGACTCGCTTACCGGCGACACCGATACCCAGCATAGCACCCAGCTTTTCGAGCAGGGTTGCCTTTCCATTATAATGGGGGGTGTGGGGCATGGTCGATGGCAGATACCACGGTAGCAGTCATCGCCAGTCTGGACTTATATACCCGCTTGACAGGTACGTCGGTAAGGTACGGACTCGGACTCTGAAATAGCGACCCACACTACCCATCGTGGGTACGTCGCTTGATAAAAATCGAGAGCACTGAATTGTACCTTAGACAATTCGATGAGAGAGGTGCCGGCAGGCCGGCACCAAGCGTCCTGAGCGCAGCCGCCGGCGCCTCAGAGTGCATCACTTTTCTTCTCTCCGCACCACTCACTCGCTCAGAAACCGCATCCACGCTCCTTCGCTCATTCAGCCAATCCTTAAAGTTTCTTTCTACCCACCCGCCCACGCCAGTCAAGCCCCGAGAGTAAACGGCCGTCCGAGACGGCACCTCAAGACCATGCACATCATAATAGCCAGTAATTAGACACAAGTACATTAAAGAACATCAGCCTAGTAATGAGACACAGTACACATTCTACAAAGCCGAGATGAGAGCAGCCGCCGAGCAAGGTCCCGCCCACCCGAGCGGCGACCCTGCTCCGCGCAACCGGTGAGCACAACTCACCTCAGCCCAACACTCACAGCTCTCATCACGGCCTAGCGTAGTCGAAGCTGGAATATTTTCCCGGTGTTCAAGCAGTCGCTTATATAGCCTGTCTATAATGAATAGGATGTGTTGTTATTTTGTAGGGGTTAAAGTGTTACAATCTCCAAACAGTTTAAACACGTATCCTCGGCTTGAATAACTTTGTCAAAGTTAGAACGTGGCCTAAACGTGATGGCATGGATCGACTTACTGTGTAATGTCACTGGTACTCTGCTATACAAAGTTGTGCGCCGCTTGCCACCTTCAAGTTTGCGGCCCACGGTTCAATCCGTTCTACTAAGCCAAGCGTCGCCTTATTCCGTCATCTTTGAACGTTGTTGGACCGGGTTAGCTCGGGTCGCTCATCACGTTCATGCGTATCTGCTATGAGGCCGTTCCTCATGCAGCAGGCCATAAGCGTAAGTAATGTACGCAGGGCTAACAATGCTGGTTGCCGATATAAGAGGCACGCCACGGAGTCTTGGGAATTGAGTCTCCAGCTCTGATTGACGCTCAGGATAGGTCATCCTTCCTCCATGATGTCATGTAGCTAAAGCACGGCATCTGGTAAGAGTTTATCAGATTGAAGAGTCTATTATTCACTGACCTGGGTCTAAAGGTCATTGTTTCTGTGTCCTGCGCTAGCTCCTTGAATCAAGCAGTGGATCTCTGGTTAGCATATGTCGCGCTGCTTGAACCTTAAGTCGACGTATCTGACCATTTGAGGGGACGGTGGGCCTTCAAAGAGCCGAGAATTAACGATGACATGACAGTGGGAGGGGAGTTCACAGTTAGGTAATTGATGTAGTCAGTGAATTGATTGAAATGCGCTCCCTCAGGAATCCTCATGTTTTCTGACAAATTTTCCTGCCATTTTAACGTACGGATTCAGAGATCTTGGAGAAAGGTCTCGTCGTGCTATGCGCGTGAAGTGTGAAAGGCGGACATGTCGGCGGAGCAAGAGAAACGAGAGTCAGACTGGAAACACAGAGGGGGCGTCGGGTGTCCTAATGAACGGCGAAGAACCGCGATAGTGATATGAACGGAGCACTGGGCATCGGGATTAAATACAACATTGGCATGGTAGGATTATGGTGGTTACCCTGAATTGGCTGACAAAATTGGGCACCTACAAGAGACATACAAATAGCTGCTAGTGAAGCAATAGGCAAAATAGGCAAGGAGCGCAAGCAAGCAGTCGTACAAAAAAAATTCCTGTTGCGAGCTGCTGGTTCGGACGTCGTTATTAGACACGAGCATATGATGCTCCCTACGACCTCCCATTCGGTGCATGATGGCTTCGCACACGAGGCGCGCGACCCTGACCGTGGAGTGGTGAAGCAAACGACAAAGGAGGCGCCATGTGGGAAACCACGTACAAGCCAGCGGTAGTTGAAAATTTCACTCTAGCAGTGTGACTACAGCGTGGCAAAATATTCTGAGGCGCCACCGACCAGGAGCCCTCTTCTCGCATTAGAATCTTCCTTTATTTTACATATATTTACATCTATAAGTTCTCCGAGCCTTCATTGTAACCTGCTGACGTTTCCGGTTACTTACCATCTGCGTCCCATGGAGGAGGAAGTTACACGCGTCGTGCAGGCTGTCTACATTGCAGCGGATCCCTCCCAGGCCCACAGTCTCCATGCGCAAGCTCTTGAATATCTCGCCACGGTCCGGCGAAATGCGGCGGAGACCTGGAGGCTTGCTCTGACTCTCTTCGTCGAGGCCGGACCAGACGGCGGTCGAAAACACCCGCCACAGGTGCGGCTATGGGCATTACGCGTCTTAGAGGATTTCCTGGATGACAGGTGTGTGGTGCACTCTTTCTCAGAGCACGTCGTATCCGCTGCTCCAAGGAGTCACAAACTGTTTATCGATTTCATTCTAGAGTCGACCCGCTTGATGAAGGATCATTCCAGACCTTACAGCAGGGGCTGTTCAGCTACATCCAGACAGAATATGTGTATGGTCCCGCCGAAGCCAATGCCACATGTATGACTCCGTATGTGCACGCTTCACAATAGCTGACGCAAGTGCCTAGTCTTACGGAATAAATTCTCTCACATCCTCTCCCTCTTCTTCGTGTGTACGTATCCCGCGCAGTACCCATCCTTCTTTAACGACCTCTTCACCCTTATCCGCCCGCCTGCGACGTCCTCCACCACCGCCGCCCTCAATCCCCACATCTCCCTTCTCCTATTCCATATCCTCATAGAAATTTCCGGCGAAGTCGCCGATCAGCTCCTGAAATCTGCGCGCTCGTTCTCCGCCGCACGTCACGCGCGAGATACACGTGTACGCGACGCTGTCCGGGAGCGCGATGCGCCACTGATCAACGATGCCGTGCTGACCATCGTGAGCGAAGGCGCCGAGAGAATGCGCGCGCTGCGGAAACACGACGTACAGCCTGCGATGGAACGGGAAGAAGAAGTCAACGAGGAAGTTGTTGACTGGGGTGTGCGCGCGTTCGGCTCGTACATACGTGTGTAACCCGCGGCTTTCTTCTCCTGGCTCACGACTGATTGCCACTGCAGATTGGATCGATATCAATCTCACAGTCACGCCACATACGATCCAGCTATTGTTTACCCTCCTCTCGGATTCTTCACTCGCTATCCGACTAGCTACCGCGGTCGCTCTCCTCAAAATGCTCCAAAAGGGGCTGAAGTCCCCCGCGGACAAGCTGCAGCTGCTGAAAGTGCTGGCACTAGGCCAGGTCCTCGACACACTGGAGGCGCGGACGCTAGAGGAGAAGATGGCGCGGAAAGCACAGAATCAGACCGATGAAGGGGAGGAGTCGCATCGAGAAGCGCTGGGTCGGCTCTTATGTGTACTAGGTCAGGAGTTGGTCAAGTTGTGGGAAGACGTGCGTAAACATCCAAGCACGAAAGTGATCCTGACCTGACTCAGAGTGATTGTTTTTATGCAGACCAATTCAGGTGACGAAGTACGCGGTGGGGCTGGGGAGTTGCTAGAGCAGATTCTACCCGTGATGCTGCGATTTATGGCTGACGAATACGACGACACCTCCTCCACTGTGTTCCCGTTGCTCACCAGCTTGTTCCTTGCGGTATGTCTCACTCTGACCTCGCTGCCGCTCCGCTGCGTCTCATATTAGCCACTAGTACAAACGGATCAAGAAGAATAATCCTGACGAGCCGATATCACCAGAGAAACGCGCCTTCCTCAACCGGACGCTCGAAACGATTCTGGAAAAAATGAAGTGGGACGAGGACGATGATCCAGATGATATGGACGAGGACGATTTGGCAGCATTTGACCTTTTAAGAAAGGTGTGCTGATTTAGCGCCCGACATTATGATTGCTGACGTCGTCTCCAGGACCTGAGAGTGTTCATAGACTCTATCCAGACGTTGGACAGCGAGCTCGTGACGAGCACAATACACTCTGTGGCCATCACAACACTGACTGCGTTCGAAGGGGGCGTCAACCTCAAGTGGCAAGATGCTGAGCTCGCCATCCACCTAGTCTATCTGTATGGCGAGACCATCAAGGGTCAGCCTGCTCGCTCGTGTCATTCCAAGCCGTTCACAGCTCACTAATTGCACGTTCACAGGGCAGAAGGGCCGCGCGGCATTCTGCGAAGTCCCCGGTACGATTCAGAAGGAGAAGCGCAAGACCACGGACTACTCTGCGTTTCAGCTGACGCCGCACGGCGAGATGCTGTTCGCGCTTGTGCGGTCCGGGATCTCCTCGTATCCCCACTCCACGGTCGTGATGCAGTTTTTCGAGACCTCAGCGCGGTATGGCGATTTCTTCAAGGTCCGTAAGGAATGTATCATACCCGTTATTGAAGCGCTCGTGGACACACGGTAAGCAGGCTTTCACGCGCTGGGTTCACTCCGGTGATCTGACGGCTGGGGAATGCATGACCACTCCCACAGGGGGATCCACCACCCCAAACCAAGCGTCCGGGCGCGCGCATCGTACCTCTTCCACAAATTCATAAAGGAGGACAGGAACGAGGTGCCCACCGACATCGTGGTCAATCTGCTCAACAGTCTGCGCGACTCACTCGTCGTGCAGGCGGAGCTGCCGGAGCCAGAGTCCGAGGAGGACGTGCTGTTCGAGGCGGTCAACGAGCCCAGCGTCTTCGACTCGCAGCTCTACCTCTTCGAGGCGGCGGGCACGCTCGTGTCGCTGACGTTTGCGACCCCGGAGCAGCAGGCGGCGCTGCTCCAGAGCCTCACGAAGCCGCTGATGGAGGGCATGGAGCGAGCGCTGCAGACGCCGATGAACGGCGGCCCACAGGATGTATTGCCGGTGCTGCAGGTGCACCATTATATCATGGCACTCGGTGGGATTTCGAAGGGTTTCGTGGATTTTCCGAACCCTGTGCCAGACGATTGGATTCTGCCGCCGCTGGCCGTATTCGAGCAGGCGGCACAGGCGATTATCGTGTCGTTGGACGCGATGAACAGGTATAAGGTCGTGCGAGAGGCAGTGAGTGCATACTTGGTCCATGCGGGCAGCTAGATAATGTCGTGTCTTTCGTTGTAGACACGGTCGGCATTTGCGCGGTTGTTGGCATCCACGGGGCCCACCATGGTAAAATACATCCCAGCGCTTATGGCGAGTTTACTAGCCCATTTCGACTCGGGTGAACTCGTGGAGTTTATACAGTTCATATCGCTGCTCGTTCACAAACTCCAAGTAGCTGTCTTCTGCCGTCTGCCTTTTCCCTGTGCGACTCACGCATGTTTTTCAGAACCAGATCTTCGATGTCCTGGATCAGCTTATCACGCCGCTGAGTACACACATCGTTTCCATCCTCTCTATCCCTATCGGCGGCTCCGACGATAAGCAAGTGCACATGGAGACCAAGAAGGCATATCTGTCCCTCCTAAATAACATCATGGCCGTCAAGCTACATGCCGTGTTCACATCCGAACGTACGTCCCCCCTCTGATGCTGATGGTCTTTAATTGAACATTCTCTGCAGGGAACAAGGGCATATTCGAAGACCTTCTCACCAGCGTCGTGCGCATCGCGCAGGATTTTGCAGATAACAATGGGCAGAAGCTAGCTTTTGCGTTTCTTTCACGCGCAGTCACCATATGGGCCCAGCCGCCGCCGTCGAATGACGTCGTGAACGGGAGCAGGAACAACGATGTGTCGGAACAGGTGCCTGGGTTCGAACGCTTCGTGTATGACCAATTAGTGCCCGTTGCATTCAAAGTCCCGTCCGCGCCCGAGTTTAATGTGAAAGACGGCCAGATGATGGTGGTAAGTCACCGCCCTCGCTCTAACTTTCCCCTCCCTCACTCCGCCTGACCCCTCACGCCAGCTCTGCCACGAAATCGGCGGACTGCTGCAGCTCATCTGCAAAATCCGCGGCGACGAAGCCTTCAGCTACCTTGTCACTGTGTTCCTCCCCTCGCAGAACTGCCCCCCAGAGACGGCGCACGACTTTGCGACAAAGCTCAGGGAGCTGGACAGCAAGGCGTTCAAAAAGTTCTTCACCGACTTCGTGCGCATGTCGCGTTCCGGCGCTATGCAGTCGTGACGCTTCGATGTGGCAGAATGTACCAATCTAGACGAATGGATGGCATGTAACATTGTACAGATTTCTCGGTCATCGCACGTTTTTTACACGCACCTTGTCACCTACATGTTTCCAGTCAGGCTTATCGACCCGCATTATTCATTGTCTTCATCTTGTGTTCCCTTTTATTCTGTTGATCACATGTCCATCGAATCAAAAACGAACCATCTGTAACAGATGATCTGTTATACAACCCTTGCGTTGGGGGAGGAAATTTCTGACTAGAGGTCACACCTCACTTTATATGATACTGTAAAGCTTCCACCTGTAGAGTGAAGTACTTATTTACTGAGTGGTATGTTTTAGGAAACCATTCTTACTACAGAACGAAGTTACAGCAATTAACGGCGTCGACTCTGTATCACGAGTTTGTAAAGTATTATTATCGCGGATGACCTTGGTATTTAGTCGACTCGGGTATATAGTAAATAACATGTTTAACTTTACTGCTATGGAAATCCGAAAGCCGGACTTGACCAGCTTCATTTTTAGCCGCCGCGCCACTGTGTCGGTCACGATTTATCAGCGGATGGGTCGACATGAACTCTTAGACCCCAGACATCATAATAAACACAGTCTTGGGGTGAAATAAAGGTGTACGGTGAAAAAAAAATTTTTGATCATGTGCTACTCCGTTATAGGCCATGACAAAAAACATCGCTAAGTGAAATTACAGCTGTTTCTGGTACACAAGGCGGAGTCCAAAATACATGCCGCCTGCTTCCGCCTGCAAAGATCGACCTGTATCTCTCCAACCATTCACGATTAAGGGTTTATACCTTGTATATGTACTTTTATAGGTAGTAGCTACCATTTGGTATAGAAAAGGTGGCTTATTCTGACATATTTAATATTCAAATAATTGCGCTTATATGCATCATTATGCCCTCAAATTATTTCAATGAGGGCTATAATTTGGTCATATTATAGTAATGTGTATATGTATAAATGTTTGAAACATAAAACAAGCCTAATATGCTGGCTATGGAAGGGGGGAGGTGCATGTCTCTTTGCCTTAGTGATGGGCATGGGCCCAGGCTTTTGGTCATTTCAACAACCAATGTATCCCAGACTTCTTTTGCTGTCTTCTTCTTCTGAAGCATCAGAGCCAATGACTCTGACACAGAGAGCATAATCTGAGTCTTCACCTGGCCTTCTCTAGCAAGGTATTTTTCGAGTTTCTCCTCTGCTTTATCCACTTGTGCCTCCTCCACATCAGTGAGAGTATGGCCAACAGGGAATGTTGGAGGATCAGGGGGCTTAATAGCATCTCCCTCTACATGTTTCAATAGATTCTTCGACTCGAAATAGCTTTGGAGGGTTGCATGCCATAATGGCCAATTACTTCCATCTGTGGCAAGCTTCTCCACTCCTAGCACCTTTGTAGATTTTTCTCCGGGGCCCATAACCATGTAGTAACTCGGTTTGGGCAAGTAGGAAGTTATATGCCAGATATGAACGATGGGACTTGCAGGAGATTAGTAAACTATTTAATGTTCTCCTCAGTGATAGTCAACACTAGTAATATAAAGGAATGCTACCTATTTAATGTTCTACATGTTTTTTCAGTTTCATACTATGAAAGTACACTATTAAACTCACCTCCTCAGTGATAGTCAACACTGAGGAGGGGAGGCTGCGCGTGGGATTGTTTCACTTGCATATATGAAGTTCCGGCACTTAAGCGCCCTTGAGGCACTGGTGTGCCGTGCTAAGCACCCATAGAACGTAACACGTTAGTGAACAGCCGCAGCTCAAAAAGGTAACTTGTCCACAAGCACCCACAAAGGGTCGGTTGGACAGAACATGAAAAGGAGTAGTAATACAGCCTCGAAAAAATCAAAGAAAATTGTGAAAGGCATAGAATGAATGTCAGCATAGTTTCAGGTCAAAATCGAGAGAAAGAACAACAGAAATGTTAGGTTTGGAGTGTGGTGCACATATGCACCCAACAATCATGTTGTAAGTCTGTTACGATACAATCCGTCGTAAGGTTGACCGAGGTCGGGAGCGAAGCCCGAGGTAAGGTCCGAGGTCACGGGGCGAGGTTTGGATGGGGAAGTCGGAGAGGGAATTGGCTTCAGCTTATGTGCTGCGCCGACCCTACGCACGAGTCCCAACTTCGGAGGCAAACGAATAAGAGGCGAGGTTTGGCTTAAGAGGCGAGGCTTAGAAACTAGCTAAGGATCGAAGGGATACGATAGTTGATTTTCAGACTGAGGAGTAGGAAATGCATACAAGGGGGTTATATATGGGCGAGGGTACGAGTCAGGGGAGAACATATTAGTGGAGGTCAGGGCGAGGTCAGGACGCCGAGGTCAGGGTGAGGTAATATACGAATGATGCGTGATGGAGCGGAATCAGTAACTAAGGGGATACGGGCATGGGATCAAGGTCGGATATGAGCTCAAGCTCGGGCTCGGGCGCAGATAAGGATCATGTGTACTCGGGCACGAAATATCACAAGGCTCGGGGTCAGAAGAAGGTTTTACCGGTAAGTAACCGGCCAAAGGCCGGGTCCTTACAAAGTCAAGATGAATATGCTCTGCTTGGTTAAGCGGCAAACTACTACAAGGATTGCAGTGAATCCCAAAGACGCCAGCCACTGCTCAATGAAATCCATGGAGATGGATTTCCGAGGTTGCTTGGGTATCAGAAGCTGCTGCAGGGAGCTGTAAGCCCGATGACACTGTGACTTTGAACACAAGCAATTGGTGCAAGACTTGCAGAAGTCTGTGACGAAAGGCCGAAGTGCGGGCCATGTATATTCCCGTCATATGAGTTCTAAGGTCTTGTTTTGGCCGAAGTGTCCTGAGAGTACATGGTCGTGTTTATACTGGAGTACTCAGAGCCGGAGATCATTGGCATCGGGAACATATATGCAGCTGTTGAGGCAGAGGAAGCTGTCCACAGTTTGCGTCCATCTCAGGTCAGAACTATCGCTGAGATGCTGAGCAGCTACAGGATCAGAGGCCAGGTTGGCTAAGATATCCGCATGAAGCTTCTCAGAGTCCATCACAGTGCTTGCTCGGAGAACAGGCACAAGCAAACAAGTTGCCTGGAGGGATTCCAACAGTTGTTGATTTGTGAAGATTGGTTGGAAGTTCTGCGGGTTGATTGAGCTGTAGTCATTACCTCCCTCTTTAAGGTAGACATCCCATCATCTAGTTAGAGTGTCGGGTTTTGTACTGAGCTTTCTGGGATGGAACCAAATAATGAGGTTAAATTGCAAGAGGAATTTGGACCACCGGGCTTGTCGTTGGGTTAGCAACTTTGTGGTGGCAAAGTACTCCAAGTTTTTGTGATTGGTGACAACATCGATAGGGGAGCCAGAGCCCTCCAAATAGTGTCTCCAACATTGAAATGCTTCAAAAATTACCAGTAGCTATTTATCACGGACATTGTAATTTTGTTCAGCACCGGAAAATGTTTGCAAGTGGAAAGCAGGACGCCTTCATCATCGAACAGGGACAGGACTGCACCGAGGGCATAGTCCAAGGTGTCAGTTTCCATGGCCAGGAATCCAATGCGACAGAATTGGAGCCAAAGTGAAAGCTTCCTTGAGGTAATTGAAAGACTTTCGGCATTCTTCGGTAAACACCCATGGGGTGCCTTTACGAGTAAGCTGGGTAAGGGGAACCGTGATATCAGAATAGTTATAAATGACGGTGGTAACAATTGGCGAAGCTGAGGAAGGATTGAATATCCTTCACTTTCCAAGGCTTGGGCCAATCGCGGATGGTCTGGACTTTGTCTTCAGACATGGTAAAGCCGTTGGTAGAGAGCATATACCTGATGAATTCCACAGAATCACAGTGCCATTCACATTTATCGGGTTTGGCGTAGACACAATGTATCCAAAGATGCCGCAACACTTCACAGATGTGTTCCCTGTGTTTGACCGGGTTGTCAGAGTAGATGAATATGTCATCAAGATACACGACGATGCATACATCAAGCATATCTCCAAAGACGTCATTCATGAAACATTGAAAAACCACAGGACCATTGGTTAAGCCAAACAGCGTGACTAGCCATTCGAAAGAGCCGTACCGGGTCCGGAAAGCTGTTTTCCACTTGTCGTCTTCAGCAACTCGGATGAGGTGGAATACATGCTGAAGGACAATTTGGTATAAATCCAAGCCTTTTGGGGTGCGTCCAACAAGTTGGTAATTAATGGGAGTGGATAGCAGTCCTTCTTCATAATCTTATTGAGTGCTCAGAAATCCACACAAAGCCAAAGTTTGCCACTCTTCTTTTTGACAAAGAGGGTAGGGGCTCTGTGGGAGGACCGAGTGGGCCGAATGTAACCCAAATTCAGGTGCTCATCAATGAACACTCAGAGTGTGGCAAGCTCCAAGGTAGAGAGAAAATATAACAGAGGTTGAGGAGGAGTAGCACCATCTTCGAGCATGATCTTGAGATCATAGGGTCGGTGGGGAGCCAAGGCATCACCTTTGGACTTGCTAAAGACATCTGCAAAGTCATGGTACTCCTTCAGGACATCCTTCAGATCCACCGGTTCAGGTTGCACAGAAGCCAAATGGGCCAAAGCCTCAGATTCAGGCTGCGGCAGATTTAGCTGGAAACATCGGGAACCCTCTAGTTTTCAGGCATGGTAAAACACTACTGCATTCAGGTGAGCCACCCAAGGGGTTTCCAAGCTTGGAGTTGGCTCAGTCTTGGCCATGGGGGCGTGAGCGGCAGCCAGCAGAGGTTCCACAGGACTGCCTGGGAGGGTAGTTCAGAACATAATACTGCACAGTACCCAGTCAATCAGTGGATTGTAGCAGGTGAGCCAGTTGTGTCCGAGAACTACCAAAACAGACGAATCAAGGGGAGTGACATAAAAGTCTACAGAATGGGTGTGACCATCAGGGAAACATATATGTAGATCTACAGCTTCAGTAATTACCGAATTTGTACTACAATCGAATAAACGGAGCAGGATTGGGTCTACGGATCAGGTTTTGAGAACATTTCTACTTACAAAAACTGATTCAGTAAAACAATGAGTAGAACCGGAATCTACTAGAGCTTTAATCTTTTGGTTGGGGATGAGAGAGGATGACAAACTAACTACAAGAGAATTTGGAGAACAGAGAGCAGAAGCATTGATTCTTACCTCCCCTAATGTGCAAGCCGAGTCAATGCGACCCTCGGTATGCATGGAGGCCAGAGGGCTGCTGACTATTTTTTTTGCACCTGAAGCCGAGGTATTGGCTTTGTCGTCTGATGTCTTCCCGTCAGAAGCCGTGGCTGCCTGGGCTGACATGGCTTTCGGACATTCTTTCCCACGGTGGCCACTCTGCGCACATACTAAGCAGAGGTTGTTATCCATGCGGTGTTGGCATTCCGCAGCCATGAGTTTGCCATCCTTAATTCAATGTGCATTGGAGAAGGAATCCTCGGAGCTTCTTCAGGTCTGAGGCATCACACTAGTCAGGTTCCTGGAGTTGCCTTGGAGTCATTCCAATCTCCACCACCAAGTCCATTGTCGGCAAGGCTTTCCAAAGCCGTGAGCAGTTGCCCCACCTGTTCCTCACCGTTTGCCACTGCATTCAGGTTGGGATTAGGTCTCAGGGCCACTACTTTGGGATCAGAATAATACTCAGAATCGCAATCATCGCCACCTCCACCACCATCACCAGGATCACTAGGTTTGGGGGGTTCAGTGCTCAGTTCCTCGGGAACTTCCTGTCAGGGGACACCCTGTTTTCCATTTCCAGTTCTGACACCACACCCAGTTCCAACTCCATTTCCGACTCCGCTTCCAATTCCATCTCCGCTTCCGCTTTCGGAAATGATTCTGCTTCTGGCAGAACTTCCACCAGTTCTATTCGCCTTGCCAATTCCACTCCACTTTCCAACTTCTGCTCTCGGAACAGTGTCGGAAGTCAAGCAACTCGCGTAACAAGTGATATCAAGGGTCGATCAAGAGTCAGGGAGGTCAGGGGGATGCAGGGTTGATGGCGGGTGCCAAGTGTTGTCCCTGGCTGCGCAGCGTAGTATAATACGGGCTCGCTGACATTGAGGGTCCTTAGACTTTTCTCTTTGGATATCCCCTTGTCAGGTGAGAATCCCCTCTCTTGTATACTCTGTCCTTTTATACATACTTTGGATTTCCCCTTGTCAGCTGTGTGGTAGTGTGATCCCCACAGCCAGCTAGGGTTGCACTTACACTTCCCTGACATGCCCTCGGCCAGCACTGACAACTCGGCGCCGGGGCAGGGTTGACCTGATGGGGGGTTGGAGTACCGGTGACAGAACAGCGGGTTTTCCAGGACGCTTGAAGCACCTCGTGCATGCCGAGCTTCGATTGTCGGCATTACATGGCTGCCTTCGGCACAGGTGTAGGATTGGGTGATTGGCATTCTGAACAATGAGTGTAGAGAGTTCAGATATACTGTTAAGACTAAAAGTCGTACTGTAGTTTGTTGTGATATGCACAATTATTCTATTCTAAGTCATTCATGTATACAAAGAAACTAATAAAAGAAGAAAAGAAAAAAGGACTAATAAGACAGGAACGATACTTACAGCGGACATCAACACAGACGACAGACATATGACATCACGAACAGCTATCTTATCTACCGATTAGATAAGATACAGGGATACAGGCATTGACCACATGCGGCCGATCAGAGACAGCGCGCCTATCGACTGATGGCATTGGCCATGACATTGACAGGTGCCAGGCCACAGGCACCAAGGAGGTGCGTGCACCAAACACCGCAGAGGAATGTAGACTGCGCAGGAGCATCGGACATTGCGGAATGACCTCAGAATGTCATTCCTAATATGTGTGTTCAATCAGCTACGCCACAGAGGAGGCACAGAGACAGCGGCCCCATCACCAAGACTAGCATTTATGCTAGGCAGGAGAGATTTGACTTTTATTTTCTATTGAGCTCCATGACACAACCAGCTGACTACTATCTTGACACTATGTAGACAGGGGCTTTGTATAATAGATACAAGACTCTATTCCAAAGCTTAGCAACCCTGATACTATCCCCATCACTCCCATGATTTTATGACTATAATTAGTTGCCCCTTTAGTTACAAGTAGTTTTTCGACCCATTAACTCACTATCTCAAACAATAGTAGTTACCACTAGTATAGTATAAGTAGCTACTACTAATGTATGAATCCATCATCCAGAATCAATTATTTCACCCCTTGAAGCCACTGTAGTCTTGTTTGATAGCTACAGAACTTAGAACTCGATAGTTTACTCCAATTCTTCGTTGAGAGTTCACTATTACTGTTTACTCTAGACTACCTCAAAAGCGAAGCCTTTTGATTTAGTTATCCTTTAGATCGAGACCGTTCTTTCATCGACATGGTCACGTGACCTCCATCCATCAGTGCCGGACGCACCTCGAGAGGCTTAGTCAGCACAAGAAGAGGGACAGACATAGCGGCCCCAACTGCTGAGCAATAGAAACTGTTTTGCTAAAGGCACTATCTAACATCTTAATCTAAAATAGTTCAGCTCTACCAGAGCCGAACTGGGATCTCAGGATGGGGGGCTTGGCTTCAACCTCATGGGTTGCACCCACTCAGTGTTCTGCCCTAATTTCAGGAATAGACTCAGGAATAAGCCGAGTGATCGGAATGATATCAAACAGAAGGGTCTAGTGTACAAGAAGCTAAGTTGATATCTTAAGTTGATATCTGAACTGAGGAACTATGATACATGACTGAGGGGTTTATATAGTAAAGTAGTATGCAGGGTCAAGAGGGATCAATGATTGGAACAACGGACAGGGGGACAAAGGGTCAGGCATATGGGGAACTAACTAGGGAGGGAAGTCAAGGGTGATGGAAAGTTATGAAGAGAAACCCAAGGGAAGCCAAGTAAAACCTCAGGTTCCTGAGTGAGTACCAAAGCTGAGGTTTCAGGACTGGCCTCAGGAATGGATCGTAACAACACCATTCATCCATCAAAGAAGCTGGCTCATCAGTGACTTAGCCCCTACGTAGTTGAACGGCAAGTCGGGTCGCAAGCATATCGTCTCTGCCTCCCTAAGTCTCTGAGTTGCCTTCACCCCATTTTCCCTGTCATCAAGCTGACTCCTGCTCCACACGATCCAATCCTGGGTTTGCAACCATTCCCACCACCTCCACTCATCCTTAAGGAAAGTGATGAGCACTTTGAAGTCAAACAGGTGTTAGACACCCGCATGCAAGTGAACCACCTGCAATTTCTCATCAAGTGGGAGGGGTATGGCTATGAAGAAAATTCATGGGATAATGAGGGCAATGTCCAGGCTCCTGACCTTATTGCTGACTTCTAGCGCTCGCATCCAGGTGCCCCTCATCGCATTCACTCATTGGAGGCTGCCATCTTTCAGAATTGCATCCTGAACCCCAATGACACACTGCTTCATCCTGATGTGCATTATTGCTGAATGCACATTATCACCATGTGCATTATCGCAATGCGGGTTGTCACAGTGTGCATTATCGCAATGTCCATCATTGCTGAATGCACATTACCATGGCATGCACTTTATCGTGACATGTGATTGGGGCCCCTGAGCTTCTCCTATCCTTTGGCATCCTTCTGTCTTGTGTTCCGTTTATTTCCCTTCCAGTTCTGACCCCTTCCAACGTCATTCCTTCCTTATCTGTCTGGCCCTGTTATCACTAGCGTGCTTGCTTATGTAACCCATGCATTTGGTGATTGGGCTAGCATGCCCGCAGCTTACTTATAGTCATAGCTAGGTGATGAAGGGGTTCCTTAGAGTTCTCTCTTTGGATCCCCCTTCACCAGTTTGCCACTTGAGTGTAGAGTATCTCCCTAGGTTGCACTTATAGCTTTGTGATCTTGCTGCATCGAGTTGGTACTCGTCATTGCATGAGCTTGTGAGGAGTTGGGTTATGAGTTGGTGTGTATGTGAGGTGTCACTCTTATTTGCATCATGGCTGTTCATTCTTGTACTTATACTCCTGTTGCCCTGTCTGACAAATTGATCTGCATGTCACTGAATATTCCCTTCAGCCACCCTGTTGTGGCCACATACTCCAGCAGTGCTGTCATAGATTCAGGCTTCCCAAGGAGCTCCTTGACAGATGTTGACATCCTCCCCAACTTCTTTCTCACTTTGTGGCATGGATGTTCATACATTCAGCACTCAAAGAGGTAGTGGTGGGTCATCTCATCAGCTCTGGTGCACGTGGGACATAGCAGTGTCAGCACCTTCTTGACCCTGTGGAGGTGTTTGTTGAGCGGCAGGTGACTGGTCCTCAGTTGTGTGATCAGGCTAGTTTGTGCCCTTGTGAACTTTGCTGTGTCGCTGATGCAGCTGCATTATGGGAGGTTATCATCTATCTTCTACAACCTGGCATATTGTGGGACAGCATCTAAGTCAGCATCCACATTCATTGCATACTTGCCTTGAATGCTTGCTGTGCAGCTTGTCCACTGCACAGCAGTGCACTTATATCAGGAACGCTTAGGCTATTTCGAGGATGTAGCAATCAACTATATATGGACTCCATTCAACACCCTGCACTCATCTGGCTGCTCTTGCACTCTGCCACTTTCTTTTCCTTGACATCTGCCGCCTTGTTCCCCTCCACATCATTGTGACCATATATCCACAAAATCTTCAGATCCATTTTGTGCCTCTGTGAAGGTGTTGCGATTGCCATGTATCACTCTACCATCTGCAACCCACACCATACACACTTTATCCAATGCCTTTCTGATGACCTCTGAGTCCAGGAACACATATACAATCTATTCTAGGCCACTCCATCACTCTGTGGCCAAGTCACTGGTCCAACAGCCAAATGCGGCCTCTAAGAATTAAAACCAAAGTTTTGTTTGATGAGTAATAAACAGAAAGTCCTCATATAAAACTAAAGAAAATTATAAATCAATATCTTTTTCAGAGTTAGGGCCTAGAAAAGAATGCGCTCCCTACCTCCGGACCCTCGCTACGGTAGGCCTGTCAATCAGTCCATATTCCACAACTGTTTACAAGGCATATTAGGCTCAGAATGGTATTAATATCGGAAAACACACAAAAGTCGTCAACAAGGTCCATAACACGCCCACCAGCATTATCAGTGCGCGTGGCGGCATATTCTTGTAGTGCTAACTTGAATCGAATGAACTTGTCGGGCGTGTCATCCTGTTGAATTCCCTGGGCTGTTTACAAGCTGTATTAACCTCAGGAAAGGCCCAAAATCAGAAGACATACAGGAATCCCAAACTGTCGGAAAACATGGTAATGGGATTTTAGTGTTGGCATGTTCCTGTATTTCCAACCTGAGTTTGTTGAGCATATCCTGATATTGCTTGACTTTGTTGTCAATATTCGACGCTAGATTATTCACAGTTTGTTTCCCTGAACAAAGGTAAACAAGGACTATCACCGCCTGACATAATGGGACAACATACATAGATCCTTGTTTTTCACATACTCGCTGATAAAGTACGCGCACTGTATCGTCTGAGCCGTCAAGGTTATGAAAATTGACTTTTGCGATTCAATTCTCTTCAACGGCTCTGCCAAGTGGACGAACGCGTAGGTATCTCCAATACTCTCAGCAAGCCTATTGAACATATCGACCCCATCCTTCTGAGCAATTATCCTCTGCATATAGTCAACCCAAAGGTCAGATATGGCTATCCAGTTGATGCTAGTGATAGATATACCTTGTGAGCATCGGACAAGATGGACAATGCCATTATTGCATCAAGATGGATCTAGAATCAGGTCATGCGTCATTATCAAGTGATCGGGAAGGCTGACGGCTTGATTACCTGTGGTATGCCATCCACAATCTTTGTAAACAGCCTGATATTGTCCAAGAGAGGATCCCAAGCCGCCGTTGTCGGATTGACCGTGTCGGCGGTGGAAGTGATGCAGTCAACTGCATCAGTGATTAGGGACGGTGCTGGGTTTATGGTAGTGACATCTTTCGCTTTGCTGACTATCTCGTTCAACTTGCCCCTCGACGCCTCGTCGGCCATCGCGAAAGACAGAAGCCTGAACTCTCCCATAGCTTCATGCATTTTCCCTGCCTTACGCAGTATGTGGACTGCGCTCGAGGATGAAGCGTGCATCCAATCGATGAGCGAACAAGACTGACCTCCTGTTTCTCTATCTGCAAGGTGATGAAGCAACTCAATTGTTGTCTTCGCACCACAGATGGACTTGTCCCAGGGAAACCAACGGCACCTATATATACCAAGTTCCAACATGGGAGAGCCATGCAAGTTGTCACTTGGCAGGTGACATGGATTTCACATCGCGTGAACATCACAACTCGAAAAGTGAACGCACAAAGAGATTGATATATTCCAGGTCACCGAATTGCCTCCTGAAACGATGGGAACCTTCATGACATCCTTATTGATACGCAGCTTCACATAGTAGTTACCGGGTGGTTGGGATGACCATACAACCACACGAAGCTCAATGCTTTTCAAGTCTGTTAACAATCACCAGCAGTCATTATACAATATATGGTAGAAACAAAATCACCTTTCCTGCAACTTTTGCTGTACTTGTAGCCGCCGGGAGTGCTCTAGGCCAGCCCTGTCTCAGGACCATAGCTGACCTACGCCCTATTGTGGACTCACTGTGATGGACTCTTGCTGCTTGTGCCGTAGTTCATTGCTGACACGGTTCGAGGTGGATGGAAGGCGTATAAATACACCAACGGGCCCTTATAGACATTTGATTAGGAGAATTTATACGGGGTTACTCCTGACTGTTGCACGATGATGTGAATTGCATGTATAAGACATGAGGAAGAAGCCTTCACTCCCCTAAAATGAAGATGGCGAGCGCTGGCCACGCTATGACGCTATATGACCCAACGTTGTACAAGTTGTAACGACGTGGCGTTACAACACGTGAGCCTCGCGTTGATCACGTGCCAGGAACAGAGCCGGCCGTCGCCGCTGTGCCAACATGGCTGGCTATGGGTGGTTATAGGCCAGCGGTGACAAATACATCATGCCATTTCGGCATGACGCAAGCTTCTGTGTCATGCCGACCCGCCGAGCATCTGCCAGGGACAGCCTCGCATTGTATTGTCATCCACAAGGGTTTTCTTCCATCATTCTACTTGCTGCAAGGTGTGCTCATGCAAGACTAGACTAGGGCTCGGCACCGTATCCGTATGAGGCGGACTCTTACTCTCGACAACAAGATCTATATGTTCGGTACTTTGGTAACAAAATTTTTTTTCTGGTTCTTAGTTCATCCAGAAGTAAAACGGAGGCGACGAAATAGGAGAGAGCGGCAACTGGAATGAAATATAAAATTAAGTAGAAAATGAGCAAGAATGACGTGGAGCGAGGAAAGCAAAAAAAAAAAACAAAAAAAAAAAAACGGGATTAGATAAAAAGGAGACGATAAGTACCAGAAGCAGGCTGATCAGGAAATGAGGACGCAAGAGTGGCGCCACAGACACAAGTAAAAACACAGAAAGGCAGGAAAACCCACCGATCCATTAGACCCTCCGCCTCGTTAATGTCCTGCCACCCCGCGCTGTCCCTCTCGAGGCCTGCACAGTGCTGCTCAAAGCGCCGCGTCGCAGGTGCACCGCAAGCAAGCGGGGCAGGGGGGCAAGCGTGTCGGCCGCGAGGGACGTATCTTCCGGGTCCGCGTGCTGGGTTGCGGAGTGTGCGGACGGCGGCCAGCGTCATGCGCCGGCTCTGCTGCGCTTGCGATCAGGGATCCACGCCTGGGGAGAATTCCGCCTTGGTCGTTGTCGAGAACGTTGGCCATGCGCGTCAGACGGATCGTCAGACGCCGCACCCGCAATCCACCCCCACGCCCTTAAATTGATCTGCGCTGCACCACGAGCGGACTCCAGTGGAGGTCTGTGAGCACAGGGTCGTCGAGCAACGCGGGGAGGAGCGGGAGGATGCTGAGCGTACTGAAGATTCTGGCGGAATAGTATTAATGGTTTGTTTGTTATCCTGAAGCGGGAAGGCAACGGGATAACACTTGCAGGAGCTGAGTATTATAGCCGTATCCAGTTCTCGCCCCGGGCCGGATCAGTCGATTGTTATGAGTCGGCTAGATAACGACTAGCGCTTGTATCAGGAACGCTTAGGCTACTTCGAGCACGCAATCGACTATATATGGACTCCATTCAACACCGCACCTTGGTGGCAGTGCAAACAGAAGAATACCGCCATCCCTTGCGGAGCGGGAGAGGCAGACCGAGAAAACAACCATGCGAGATCGAGAAAAAGGCATCATCGAAATAATCAAAGCGATCAGCTCTGGGGAAAGCAGTTCATGCCCGTTGTTGACAAGGGGAGATGGTATATTCTGAAATAAAGAGGCACATGATAAACACATGCGTGGCTTGTCCATAAGCCTCAAACGGAGGCTGTGAGTCGGGGGGGGAGGCGGGGGCCGCGTACGCTATCTGCACAAGACTTTCTTCAATCTGTTCTTTTTGGCTGGTTTCTCGGCGCTCGCTAGCATGAATGAGCTTTTGCAAGGATAAAGTTTGTTTAGGGAAGTTCTAGTTCTTTAGGTTGTCATTCGCAAGCCCAGTACTGCACCCAACTTCGAAGTCAAACGACTTCTCCGCCTTCCGGCCCATAGGCTCATCTAAGGCCGATGGATGGCTCCAGACTAAATATTAAGATGCATCATTTACAGAGTTGGTTCGCAGATCAGCTTGGGCCCATATCAGACAACTACTCCTTCTCACTACTAGAGAACGGGCAACGAAAGGGAGATTTTTGGAGATACCACCGCAGTTGAATTGGATACCCGGGATGGAGAATCCTGCCTTGGGTCAATTAAATGACCATGAGGCCGAGGTAGTACAAGCTGCTAATAATGTGATATGTAGGATCAACTGTGGCCAAAGGGGAAGCAGGGAGCCATGGTCTAGTAGCATTGCCGCAACGGTGGTCATAGATGGCGATCGCGAAGATACATTAATATAGAGCCGCGCTTATGAATCAGACCCAAAAACATACACATCATTTCTATACGTCGCCAAAGAAGAAGAAATCAGCTTGAAATGGGTGTAATCGTTAATGGAAGTTCCGCGCTGCGCGAGCTTGAGCCTTTGATCCTGAATATCAAAGACATGAACGGGGATTGATCAATCTGCCCAATTCTGACTCACAAGGGCGACATGACACCAGTAGCCCCTCTGATTATTTCGATATTTCCAGGAGGTGGGGAAAATTCCAGATTCTCAAGTAATTCAATCAGGATGGCTTGCATCTCTATCAAACTGAAATAGCGTTAGAAAACTTATGCATCGCTCAATAGACGTACGAAAATCTCCATCTGTGCCGAGTCAGCGATGGGCTTGGCCGGGACGGTGGGACTCACCCAAGACAACCACGTGGACCACTGCTGAACGTTGCACTGTAGGGGTGTTAACGCCGAGCCAAGGGAACGACAATGCCTCGTACATGTTAGCGAAGACACCCACGTTGGCCTTCTGGTTACCCACATCCTTTTCAAGGAATCGTTCCGGTCGCCATTGATCAGCGTCGTCTCCCCAGAGAGATTTAAGCCTTCAGATGATATGTGGTAGCGCATAGTTTCAGAACAAACGAAACTACCCACCTATTATATCCAGAGACGGAAATAAGGATGCGCTGCCCTTTGCTCACGGGTATACTGGTGATAGCTTCTCCTGCCCTCGTTTTCTGAGGAATGGCGAGCGGAATAACGTCATCGCGACCAGCTGAACGCGCCAGCACGCCGGCAATAGGATGATACCGCAAAGTTTCCTATCCATCGTGTGAGTTACCGGACAAGAAGATGAAGATTGTGAACCTTCATCAACGCAAGAAGACAGGTCATGGAATCTAGATCTGCAATGGAGAGATCATGGTCTCCCCGCTGCACTGCCTGTTCCCGTGTCGCCTTGATCTCTTGGCGGACTTTGGCTTGGAACTCAGGATGCCTAGAAAGTTCGTAGAGTGCCCAGGTAAGCGTCGAGGCCGTTGTGTCATGTCCGGCCAGGAACAGCGTACTGATCAAGGGAAAAATATTTTTTTAAGTCTGACGATAAAGCAGAAGGATATTCACGTCAGTTGATCCAAAATCTCCTCATTACTGAGCTTGGTCTTGGGGTCCTCGGATAAGTTCGCTCTAACTGCACTAACAGTGAGTGGTATAAACTGAGCGTGTCAGGGGTATGGGATTACTGAGAATGCTCATGACGTCCTTAGATCCGTTTTTAACCTTTACGCGGGATGTCATATGTCGATCTAAAAGTGTTTGCCCGACTTCCCGGGCTGTCTTCATGTAACTCTGGTATCTCCGGTGCCGTTCAGTCGGAACACGGTGAGCTAATGACACCAACCACTGGGGAAGTAGACCAACAAAGGCGTCATAAGCGAATGATAATCGGTTGAGATTCAGATGTGTGTCTACACTGTATTTATGATGAGCACTTCCGAACAGGCAAGAGTGAAACACTGGGAAACGAACAACAAGTTTTTATACGCTTTGGAGAGTTTGTTGTCAGAACCCTGGTCAATCGCGCCGAATTGGTAGTCGAATACCGCTACAGAACAACGCACTCAATATCATCCATACTGCATTGCCAGCTCGCTCACCAATACCAAAAGCATCCAGAGTCGTGCGTGCGAGCCATGTATGGACGTCGACAACAGCGGATGACTGCCCCTTTTCGTGCACGTACTCTTTCAGTTTGTTTACGGTCTATACGTATGTTAGGTCCGATGAGAGCCATGAATGAAGCGCGTACTCTCTGAGCAGTGTGGTGAAATACAGGAAGGAAGCCCCTGAGTGCGCTATAAGAGAATGCGGGATCCATTATCTTCTTGTGGCGCGAATGTTGCATCCCTACGAAAGTGAAATGGTAAGCTCGCTCATAGGTCCAGATATAAAAAGAACCTTCAACCCAGCCGATGCCTCTGCCGACAGTACGTTGAATGGATGCGCGGACATCCGGAGGTTTGGGGAAATGATAAGCAGCGGTGTTGAAGACATAATGCAGTGCCTGCGTATATATTGTCAAAGCCTCATACTATACCAGGGAGGGCGGCCGAAACCTTGGGATCTGTAATAAACAGCACTTCCGACTATTATCCAGGTTCGACTGCGTTCAATGCAATAGTCATAGCGTAATGTAAGAAATTACACTCAACGCCAAACGCTCCTTTGATACATATGGCATTGCCATATTCACCCATCCATGCGAAGTCAGCGTCGCCTGCCTCCTTCGGCCTAAACAATTCTAGAGTATTTCCTACTCATATGCTCAGTGCGATTAAGCTTATGACAGTACAGGATACTATACCAGATAGCCATGAGCCAGGCTGAGGCCCTGGGAGGAATGCGATGGAGCGAGCGCGAAGGCGACGCAGCCACGAGCCAAACACAATGACGGTAGCGAGCAGTGGCGCTGCTAGAAGGTAGGGAGGTATCATGCTGCTCTGGTACTGACCAAGTTCTGCATGTTCTTAGCGCATTCAACCAGCTTTTATGCCGATTCTACAGGAAGGATCTTCAAGGGTGTTAATCGATGAGGAGGAAAATATAGGGGTTTCTAAATGTGGTGACGCAATGAAATAACTCGTTGATTTGAACATGGAAATCATAGCTACTGTGGCATAAGAGATGCATTGCTAACTGTGATCCCATTGAGCGTTGACTCCGGACGCAAATAGAAGTTATATTACAGCGTCGTCCTTAAAATGATCCTGTATGGCATCTGCTACAATTATATAGTCGAGAGGATGACGACACAGATACTCACATAGTTGCAGCCGCCTTTGGACACCATAACATCGACTGGAACCGGTTGTTCACATAGTATGTAATGGGATATCGTCATACGTCTCACTCGTACGTTATTACATTATTGAGACGAGCTTCAGCCTTCCAGTAGGAAGAGAAATCTCCAAGCCACTGGGATCCGTTAAGAAGGCGACGAAAGTTGAAAGGGGGTCCGTCGGTCTGGAATCTGGATGGCCAATAGTAAAAACCGGAATAGAGCTGCAGCATATCTATAGCTTATCAGGAGCTAGTTCACGGGTGCCACTACGTGTTCAGGCGCGGCGTTTAAGTGTAACTTCGCCCGACTTACTGTAATTTCCACATGCTAGTAAGAATAGTATATTCCAATGATTGTGGGCATGTCGTACCCGCATTCAATACAAAATAGTCGCAATACCGATTGATGAATTCCAGTGTCGTGTCGGGCTCGAAAGCCCGGGTCAGGGCTCGGCTAGCTTTGGAGGGCTCGCGCCAGTGATTAGTCGATTGGTACGGTTCGGGTGCCTGCGATGGGATCACCAGCGATAACAATCAGGCACCCGAACCGTACCAATCGACTATAAACTCCTTTGGAGGGCTCGCGCTCCTCCAAATTGCTGCCCGGCCCTCGCCCGGCCCTGGACGAGGGCTCGGGTCTGGCTCGGGCCGGGTCTGGCTAAAACCAGGGTGTGGGAGGGACTCGCCGTACTGTACAAGTATGGCTTCTTCACCCATGCCTGTTCTAACTACACGTAATGATTACTGATATTTTTTGGTACTATCGGGTACCAGGAGTTTGAAAATTGCATAAAACTGCTTACTGCACCGGAATGCCAGTCTAGGCAGACCTGAAAAGTGGATGGATTATAAACTACAAATGTTATTTTGTTCTCTGTAAGGTTCTCTTAATTTTTAAGGGAGCCCTGCGTAGCAGAAGCCGCTGTACAGGACTTTGAACACGATGCCGTGCGAGTTCGTCACAAACCGTCACATTCTGTCACCATTGGGTCACACATTGCCATCTCTTTCGGCTAGGAGTGCCGTCACGGCACACCATTAGAGTAGTGTCCAGTCCAGTCCAGTACATTATAGAAGTATGCTACTTACTGTACATGAGGAAGTAAGTAGTACACTACATATTGATACATGTACTATGAAACATAGAACTTGCGGCCCACTTAATAGTGATGGTACGGCCAAAACGAAGGGTCGTAGGACTGATCAGGGCGTCTGGATGCCTCAGGGTACATGGAATATGCGGAGGAGGGATTGGCCTGAGAGGGACCAAAACCAGTCAAGGGAAGGGAAGAGGGAGGGAGGCCAGTGTACCCGGGGTTTCGCGTGAGAGGGACACTGGATGAGCCGGGTACGAACTCAGGATACGCCATGTCGTGGGCAGGGGTCGAGCCACGGGCCGAGCGCGCGTGGGGCAGAGGGATACCGGGGATGCCAGGGAGAACAGGGGTGCCCGCATACACGGGGTTTCGCATGAGAGGGACACCGGAGCCCAACTCGCAGTATGATCTGTCGTGAGCAGGGGTCAAGCCACGGGCCGTGTCCTCGTAGGGCATATGGGGACTGGGGATGCCAGGGTGAACAGGGGCACCCGTGTACACGGGGTTTCACGTGAGAGGGACGCGGCCGAACTCGGGGAATGACCTGTCATGAGCAGGGGTCAAGCCACAGGCCATGCACGTGTGGGGCAGATGTGCAGGTAGAGGAGGAACGGCAGGCAGAGGGGGAAGGGCAGGCGGAGGGGGATTTACCTCCGCAGACGAGTCTCCAATGGATGCACATCGTTTGCGGCTTCGGCGCACTTTTAAGAAAAGCGCCTGGAAGCGAGGGTTGGTGGCAAGTTCAGGATGGAGGGTCATGTACTCTTTGATCCGAGATGTCAACTGTGCGATAGTCCCCTGTTGGTCGAGGGCAAAGGCAGCTGCAATGTCTTTCAAGTCGTCTTTATGTTTATATGCTGCGATGGGTTGTTCAAACGTCTTTAAAACCACATTGTGAGAGCATTGAAGCTCTTGTGCTCGGGCAGCCGCTTCCAGCTCTTGCTTTTTGGCGGCTTCCTCAGCCTGTTGGGCCTCACGTCCTCGTTGTTGTTCCTCAAATTGGGCAGCCCGTGCGGGGCACGTTATCACCCGGGGGCCAGCGTGGGTCTTGCGCCGTTTGGCGGGGTGCTTTTTGGTGCCCTCTTCTATCAGTTGGCGCAGATGAGCTATCTCCATGGCAGCAAGTGTGATGTGTGCCTGCGAGGCCTGGGTCTCTGCCCGTGAGGCCTGGCTGTCCTCCCGCAAGAGCTGGTTCTCTTCCCGGACCGCCTTGGCGTCTGCCTGGGCGGCACGCATGTTAAGGAACATGCCATTTATTTGGCTGACGAGACTCTCACTCAGGTTCTCAACTGGCAAGTCATGGATGGACATAGGAGAAGAGAATGCACCGGAGCCAGAGGGCTGGGATGAGGAGGCAGAGGAGTGGGCCGCACTATTATGTCGATTCAGGAGCTTTAGGCGGCGTGTCTTGTCCTGTGTAATGCTGCGAATGCCGTACGAGTGACGGCGATGGCCACTGGAGCCTGTGAGTGCTGATGATGTCATGGAAGAGGTATCCATGGATGAGGGTGGTGAGAGAAACCGATAGTCCCATAGGGATGGAATGGGTGACTTGACACCCACGGAGTCGGGAGGGGGCTCTTTGGGATTAGGGAGTGTCACCCCCTATAGCTGATCAGCACCAGCCTACATGACGTTACATGAAATACGCTTGACTTACAGGTTCATCCTGGACAATCGGTGTGTAATCTGGATCGTTATCATCCATATCGCCCTGCTGCTCCACCATCCCTGCCTCGGCCTCCTCGTCCTCGTCGTTGTGCTCATCGTCCTCGGCGTTCTCGCCCTCGCCCTGATCTTCCTCGTCATCCTCCTCGTTATTGTCATTCCATCCTCGTGCGCCTGGAGACCCACCACTCGCTTGACTATCCTGACTCTCCTGGTCCTCCCCGGGCATCATCTCCGCACTCTCAGGGGAGGAGGGAAGATCCCCTGACCACAACTCAGGCACAACGCCACCGGCCGTTGACGTAGACAGACTGGGTCCAAAGTCTTCGTCCGTGAACACCTGGTCGTCAAACGGGTGGATTCCGCAGCGCTTTGGATCACCTTCGTTGTCATGGACGTCTCCCGGACGGCGAGATATTCCTTCACGAAGGTTTGGCGCGTGATTGGCCTCCGCTCAATGCCGCTCTTTTGGCATCGAAGGGCCCACGCAATTTGAAGCGGGCCGAACACAGCGACGTCCAACGGCTGGAGTTTATGGGTCGTATGGGGAGGGAGGGAGTAGAGGATGATGTTGTTCTTGGTTGCTAACTCCTGGACGCCGTCTGTCTCATGGGATTTGTGACCGTCCGTAATAAGAAGGATAGGCTTTCCCGAAGGGTTATTCGCGGATACGTGTTTGAGGAAAACATCTCTGAACCAGCCCAAATATACCTCATCGTCGGTCCAGCCATTCTGAGAATACGCAACACTACGAAGCCAGACATCAGTGCGAACAGGACGTATGTGTACAGAAGGACTCACCCGCCCAATCCAGCGCATTTCCACCAACCTTCTGGCTCCACGCCGTTCGTCAGCACCACCAACGGTGGAACTTTGGTGCCGTTGGCGCAAACGGCCTCCAGAACGGTGATGTTGGTGAGGGAGTCGGATCACAGAGCGTACCTATCCTTCGCCCCTTTGGTGAAAATATATTGCGTGGCGATCCCCTTCCTCCCACCACCGAGCTGGACGCCCTTCTCATCCTCATTGTAAATGTTCTCGGGCGGGACATCGTACTCGGTCAGCACCTCCTTGAGAAGCTTGAAATGAGACCCGACGTTCGTCCTGTTGAAAGCTCGGGCTCGCTTCGGGTCCAGCACGCGGGGCTTACGCACCTCGAGTTCCTCGGCATGTGTCTTGAGAAACGTCGCCACCCAACGTTTACTCGGCTCCTTGCCGCACAACGAGTGAACCGTGTGCTGCAGGTCCAGGCGCGAGAGAGGCTCCCCCTTGAGCGCCTTGAACTTGCACCAGTCGACCACCGCGGAGGTTTCGTGGCTGCTTAGCAATTTCTGCTTTTCATGAGCGTCCCGTGGAGCCTGGTGATTACCTTGGATACGGTTGCGCAAGGTGCTGTACTTAACATTCCACGCGGTCGCCGCCGCCCTCATTGACTTGTGCCGGCCTGATTGGAACGCTACTAACGCCGCTTTCATTCGAGATCCCGCATCCTTGTCCATAGGGCTCGAGATCGCGGTCGCCCCACTGGATTGAGGCATGGGTACAGTACTTAGCGCAGATGTGGATGGCAGTGGATGGCAGAGAACAAAAGGCAGCGGAGTGAGTCGGAGTCTCATGCCAAGATCCGGCCACGCGGGCGCCTGTCACGCAGAGTAATTAGCTGCAGCATGACTAGCCCTTGTTTCTCCCACCAGCCCCCTGCCACCGGCATAGTAGAATTAAGGACTAAACACCAAATAGGGTTATATGAAATGTAAATCACGCAAAATCCCAGCAAAACAGAGGTCTCAGGAGTGCATGAAGGCTCTCCAGTTCTAAATTACACGTCGTGCATGGTCATTTTACGTGATCTTCGCGACCCCACACGTCCCAAGAAAGATTCAGTATTTACTAACAACTCTAGCTACAGAGTTCATTAACTCGGGCCCTCATGGCTGGCTTCGACCCAAATTTTCAAACTCTGGTTATTTTCAAACTCCAGGCACGTGATTGTATGGTGAAATTGGACCATATTGGGAGGCGGCGGGTGGTGCATATGCACCGTAAGTAGAGGTTGGCTTCCATACACGTGTACCATACTTGTGGGTGTGTGTTGTGGTGGGGAGGAGAGGGAGGGAGGGTGCATGGGCACCATACTGTCAGCCATTCGACGTTCGGACCCTTGTCACCTCCAACGTGACACCGTGACTAGTGATGGGCACGGCCTGGCTTGGCCTGAAAGCCGTGGCTTTGGCCTGGCTCGCCCTGGCTTTGGCTTGCTAAAAACCTGAGCCAGGCCATTAGCACCTGGCCTGGCTCGGCTCGTGCTTGGCCTTGGCTTGGGCCATGGTCTGTTGGTGGGATAGATTAGTAAGGTTACAGCTGTTTCGGGTACACAAGGCGGAGTATGAAATTCATGCCGCGCGACGCCGCCTGCAAAGATCGCACTGTAGCTCGTCAACCATTGAAGAATAAGACATTAATTTTGGTAGATAGTTTTCCCTGTATATTATATACAATTTCATATAAAAATTGTAGCTTATTATGAAATATTGAATTTTTGGAAACTTGAGCCTATATGCATCATTGTGACCCCAAATAGCATCAATCTGGGAGGTAGCAGGCTCAAATAAAGTAAGGGTGTGCATTTAGAAAGCGAGGCCTTGCTGTTGGGTGCATTTATGCTCCTGCACCAAAATCAAGCATAATATATTCAATTTATTGTGTGGTGTTTCAATATTTTCTCATACTGTTCTTGTACCATGCATCCATTTCTCTGCTTATTTTCGAAATTTTCTAGTCACTCTCTATCTCTCCATTTCATTCTGTTATTTCTACTTTCACAGGCGGCTGCACCCAGCGGAGTTTGAAACGACTTCGACGCGCGAGCCCTTGGGCGCTAAAGGGCCGGGTGCAAGTATATGCCTTCTGAGACAGGATTACACTCCTCTCTCAGTGACAATAAATTCACTGAGAGAGGCGAGTAGTATCTTTCATATTTACATAGCATGTTGACTGAAAATCATGTAGTATATTTGATTCTAGGTACTGTATTAATACATCAGTGACAATAAATTCACTGAGAGAGTATATTTGATTCTAGCTTTCTAAGAACTCTACCGAACCTTCCCTGCCATAGCCCCTAGTTGCTAACAAGGGTTATGGGCCCCGCAGACACTTCGCAGAAGCTTTTGGGTGTGGAGAAGCTTGCAACAGATGGAAGTAATTGGCCTCTGTGGCGAGCTACTCTCACAAGTTATTTTGAGTCCAAAAATCTACTCAGGCATATAGAAGGGAGAGCCATTCGACCTCCTGATCCTCCAGTCATGCCCCCAGGCCATATTCTCACAGAAGCTGAGGAAACTCAGATAGAGAAGGCTGAGGAGAAGCTGGAGAAATATCTTGCCAGAGAAGGACAGGCAAAAACCCAAATAATCGTCTCAGTGTCAGAGTCACTAGCCCTGATGCTACAGAAGAGACATACAGCAAAAGAAGTCTGGGATGCATTGGTCAATGAGATGACCAAAAAGCCCAAGATGGTCCTCACCAACCTACAGAGACAGCTTCGCAGTATGAGGTGTCCTGAGGATGGAGACTTGAGAGATCACTTGGACAAGGCCCAAGACCTCTATGCTCGTCTCAATGAGATGGGAGCCAGAATTTCTGAAGGAGAGTTCACTGACATTATCCTTGCATCACTTCCACCCTCCTATGAGGCAGTTATGAATGCCCTTACCACGTCGCTCGAAGAATGTGGAATGCCCTTAGTGCCTGATGATATTATCAGAGTACTAAAGGCTCAATATGACAGGAGAAAGACCCTCAATATTTCACAAGAAGAGCAGGCATTTATTGGTTCATCTACGAAAGGGCAGAAGGGCCGGAAAGACCCGAAGGTGCTTGCATGCACTAATTGCCACAAGCCTGGACATGCTATAGAAAGTTGCTGGGCTAAAGGAGGTGGTAAAGAAGGCCAGGGGCCACGTCAGAAGAAGAAAGCGAAAGCCAAAAAGAAGAAGGGCAAAGCCAAGGCGAATGTTGCCGAAGAAGTGTCCTCTGAGGAGGATGAGAGTGGCAGTCCAGCCGCTTTCGCCAACTTCGACTGCTCTAATTTGAGTAGTTTATCTCTGGACACTGTTGTTATCCTCGACACTGGAACGACCGCACATATGACCCCTCACAAGAATTTATTGAGGGATTACAGTCCATTCTCACAGCCGCGCACAATTCGTGCAGCCAACAAAGGTACTTTTGATGCCTTCGGTTCAGGCTCACTTGTGCTATCTAACAAGGTTGGAGATAAGACTGTGAACATTACATTGAAGGATACGTTCTACGCGCCAAAAATGGCTGTTACCCTCATCTCGATCGGCCGGTGCGATGATGCAGGCTATAACACACAAATAGCTGATCAGAAATGCACAATATCCAATCGTAAAGGCAGGATATTGATGCAAGCACCGAAGCTGAATGGCTTATATCGATTTGATTTACAACACACAAGTGCCGAAGCGCATGTATGCGCATCAGCCATGGAAATACATCAAAAAATGGGGCACATTTCACAAAAGTCCCTACAGCATTTGCTCAACCATGGCATGATATTAGGCATTGAATTGAGCTCAAAAGGTGACAAGGTTGTTTGCGATGCGTGCATTCAGGCGAAGATTGCACGCAAATCACTTCCTCAGGAACCCAGAAGCCGATCATCAAAATTCGGTGACAGAATTTATTCTGATGTCTGGGGACCAGCGAGACACTCCACAATTGACAAGAAATCCTATTATGTGTCTTTCATTGACGACTACTCAAGAGAATCGGTTATCTATTTGATGGCAAACAAATCGGAAGCATTTTCAAAATACAAACTCTACGAGGCCTTGATGCTTCGACAGAGGAATATGCACATCAAAGCACTTATTTCCGACAGAGGGGGCGAATACACAAGCTCAGAATTTGAACAGCATTTGGCCAAGCAAGGCACGAAGCATCGGTTAACCGTGCACGACACCCCAGAGTCAAATGGTGTTGCTGAACGTTTAAACCGAACTCTAGTTGAAAGAGCTCGTGCCATGCTATTGGAATCAAGTCTTCCTAAGACTCTATGGGGGCATGCAATTTTGCACGCCAACTATCTTAGGAATCGGACACATACAAGAGCTTTGCCAGACAAAACCCCTTTTGAAATGATCCATCACGAGAAACCGAACCTGAAAGACATACACGTGTGGGGAATTGAAGTCTACGTTAAAGTCAAAGAGGGAAACAAACTAGCAGCCCGTGCCAAAAGAGCTCGGTGGATAGGAATCTCTGGACAGAGCCATGGTCACTGCATCTACTGGCCTGACTCTCAGAAGGTTTCTGTCGAGCGGAATGTTATATTTGACTCAGAGATGAAGGGGGGCAAAGCTCCAATCATTTCTATTGAAGAGTCACAGCTACCTACGTCCAGAAAAATGGTACAGGCCATCTCGGCGTCAGCACCTATGCCTAGCCGCTTAGTCAGCGAAGAGGCAAAGATCGAGGAAATTGATGATGATGAACCAGAGGAACGTCTGAAAGAGCTGCAACCCAGTCAGACTGTTGATGCCAGACCTAAAGAAGCTGCTCCAACAAGGAGAAGCGAGAGAATCCGTCAGCAGCAGGTGCAGCCGGCCCCAAGTGGTCCCGTAACAAGATCTCAAGCTAAGAGACATGCTGGTGCAGATATCACTACACTAGCTTACGAGGACATTGAGGACCATCAAGACAAATTATTCGAACAAGATTTATCCTCTGTCACTGACGGCATCAGTGATTATAACCTTGCCATCAGTACACTTTCGATCTCCGATCAAAACAAAGATAATGTGCTGCCGGATTTGAATCAGACCGAGCCTAGCAATGCAGATGAAGCCTTAAATGATCCTATGTGGAAAGCATCGATGGATAAAGAGTATAAGGTGCTACTCGACAAAGGTGTATGGGAAGTGGTTAAACCACCTCCTGGGGCAAATATTGTCGGAAATAGATGGGTATTCCTCTGGAAACGCAATCCAGAAGGTGAACCCATCACACCTAGATCGAGGATGGTCGCCCAAGGCTTTACACAAAGTTTTGGAGTTGACTACAATGAAACCTATGCACCTGTTGCTCGGATGACTTCCTTACAGATTATATGTGCCATTGCTGCCAGGAATAACTGGCCTATTCACCAAATGGATGTGGACAGTGCGTATTTGAATGCTACACTGCCAGAACCTATTTACATGAGACAGCCGTATGGATATGAGACCGAAGACAAAGATGATGTCCTCCTGCTGAAGAAAGCACTTTACGGCCTCAAACAATCTGGAAGGGAATGGTACAAACGTCTGAGTGGTGAATTTCTCAAATTAGGATTCACTAAATCAGCTTCGGATGGAGCTGTATTTTGTAGACGTGGACCGAGAGGGCATGCGATTATTGCGACAGCAGTAGACGACCTCACTATCACAGCTGAGAGTCAACCAATCCTCGATGGGGTAAAGCATGATCTTGCCCAGATCTTCAGTATGAAAGATCTAGGTGAGATTCACTGGCTTTTGAACCTCAAAATCGAAAGAGATTGGAATAACAAATCGATTGCAATATCACAAGCCACATACATCCAGAAAATCATCAAAAAATTCAATCTGGATGATGCCAAAACATTTTCCACGCCTCTCGACCCAGCCGTTAAATTATCCAGGGACCAATGCCCTTCCACAGATGAAGACAAACAGAAGATGTCAAGAATTCCATACAGACAAGCGATAGGATCATTGATGTGGGCAGCAGTAGCCACTCGACCGGACATTGCGTTCGCAGTGTCATTACTTTCTCAATTCCTCGAAAACCCAGGTCCAACACATTGGCATGCAGTCAAACGTGTCTTTAAATATCTAAAAGGCACGATGGACTACAAATTGACACTTGGGAAAAATCGAGACGGCCTCATTGGGTATTCAGATGCAGATTGGGCTTCTCAAGAGCACAGGCACTCATACTCGGCTTATATTTTTCAGATTGATGGAGGGACAGTATCATGGAGTTGTCAAAAACAATCCATAGTAGCCCTATCATCAACTGAAGCCGAATTCGTTGCTCTGACTCATGCGAGCAAAGAAGCCTTATGGATGCGCCACTTTATTTCTGAAGTATTCCAACCGCTGAATTGTCCCATCAAACTTTATTCAGACAATCAATCAGCCATTGCCATCGTCTATGGCACTCAACAACACACGAGGACCAAGCATTTCGACATTAGATTATATTTCATCCGAGATATAGTCGAAGATGAAGAAATTAAGCTTGTGTACCTACCAACGGAACACATGCTAGCCGATCTTCTCACTAAAGGACTTCCTAGTCCTAGAGTGAGAATCCTCAACGAGAGAATCGGAATATATTAAGCTTGAGGGGGCGTGTTGGGTGCATTTATGCTCCTGCACCAAAATCAAGCATAATATATTCAATTTATTGTGTGGTGTTTCAATATTTTCTCATACTGTTCTTGTACCATGCATCCATTTCTCTGCTTATTTTCGAAATTTTCTAGTCACTCTCTATCTCTCCATTTCATTCTGTTATTTCTACTTTCACAGGCGGCTGCACCCAGCGGAGTTTGAAACGACTTCGACGCGCGAGCCCTTGGGCGCTAAAGGGCCGGGTGCAAGTATATGCCTTCTGAGACAGGATTACACTCCTCTCTCAGTGACAATAAATTCACTGAGAGAGGCGAGTAGTATCTTTCATATTTACATAGCATGTTGACTGAAAATCATGTAGTATATTTGATTCTAGGTACTGTATTAATACATCAGTGACAATAAATTCACTGAGAGAGTATATTTGATTCTAGCTTTCTAAGAACTCTACCGAACCTTCCCTGCCATAGCCCCTAGTTGCTAACACTTGCATGTATAAAGTTCTTGAACACTAATAACTAGTGTATAAGGGAAGTGGGGGGCTGCATGGTTTCCCAGTCTTTTAGCTTTCTATAAAGCAAAAATTCTAATTGAGAGCGTGTACTACATGTACATGTAATAAAATATATAATAAGCAGACACAAGTTTATACTTGCCTTGACTTCCCATCTTGTGTGGACTACACGCAACACATCACGTGATTCACGTGACATTACATATCTTGTACTTGTATATGCCATGCTTTCTGCCTGAACACCAACGGCAGCGTCAAACCTACTCTGAAGACCTTCGAAAACAAGTAATATATCAATGGTTCACGTGGGAGAAGAAGATCGACGAAATCGCGCTCGATCTGAACATGTCAAAATGTGTGGTCGAGCGCATCCTCCATCTATGGTGTACTACTGGCGAGGTTATGTCGCAGGAACCTGGCAAGAAAGGCAAAAGGAGGAAGATCATGACTCAAGAGGAATTGGAGGCAAGTAACAGGTCTTTCTGCTGTAGAATAAATGTACTCATAACTCCTTATCCTAGTTTCTTCTTCAACTTACAGAGGAGTTCCCCGACCTATATCTGGATGAGATACAGGGCCTATTTCAGCGTCTGTATGGTGTGACGGTTGGAATTAGTACAATATGGGATACAATGACAGGCCTCAGCCTCACGCGCAAAAAGGTATGCCTCAATATATTCTTTTGCGTCATCCAATCTAATCGGCCTCTTCGTAGCTATCCAAGGTTGCTGCCGAGCGTAATGCAAACCTTAGAAGTCTATACTGTTTCAGGATTGGTCACGAGAGTCCCCAGCATTTGGTATTTGTCAACGAGAGTCGAATTGATTGTCGCACTACATATCGGCTGCAAAGGGAAAAAGAGCTTCAGTAAAAGCTCGCTTCGTCCGAGGGACTGGGTAAGTACCTTCTCATTTGTTCATTTGCTGCTGACTTATGCATGATCTAGTTATTCAGTCCTTCCTTCCCTCAGCGCTGAGGGTATCATATATTCCGACGTGCGTGAAGGCGCCTACGATATGGACACATTTGTTCAGTTTATCCATGACCTGATGCCCCATATGAACCCATGGCCCCTACCACGCAGCGTGCTTGTGATGGACAATTGCGCCATTCATCATTCAGAAGAAGTGGCAGAAATTTGCCAGAAACAGTAAGTTTTCTTCTCCTAGTCTTCTGTATATCTCAAGGGAGGCTGAATCTTATGACAGCGGTGTCCAGCTATACTACTTACCGCCTTATTCACCAGACTTCAACCCAATAGAGGAAGCATTTTCTTTCCTGAAAGCCCACCTCTGGTGCCATGGTTCAGACTTTCGTGCAGCGATTGATTCTAGGGATGAGGGGGCAATCTTGTTGTTCTTTCATAGTGCTCTTGCCACCATTACTCCAAAACACTGTGAAGGCTGGATGACCCATTCAAAGTATTTGTAGATGCAAGCAGCCTTGTAGTAGCAGTGTAGCACTTCATCACAATTGTAACCTCATATGCCCCTCTGAAAATTATGTTGCAAGGTTTTTATTAGCTAGTCAGTGTTGCCATGACAAGCTCAGAGTTGGGTTGAGCCTGTGTTTATTCAAGCTAGATGACTGGTTCAGTGTCACCAGATATTCAGGGCTCATGTGGCATCATCATGTTTGATGTCACTTCAAGGATCATGTATAAGAATGTACACATGACATTCTGACCTGAGGGGCCTGTTGGCTGACCAGTGTGGCCAGACTATTTAGGGCCCGTGCGGCACTGTCATGTTTGATGTGTAGTAACTCGGTTTGGGCAAGTAGGAAGTTATAGACCAGTAGTTCGATGGATGGAACCTTCGGGAGACTATTTGGTGTTCTCCTCAGTGATAGTCAACATTAGTAATATAAGGGAAAGCTACCTATTTAGTGTTCTACATGTTTTTTCAGTTAAATACTACGAAGATACACTATTAAACTCACCTCCTCAGTGATAGTCAACACTGAGGAGGGAAGGGCATCTATTGGCCTGTTTTACTCACATATACGAAGTTCTGGTGCGCATGTCAGGCAATGGTGTGAAGGTCAAAGATGACATGGCAAGGTACTACAACCAACACTGGGTTCTGGAGTACCTAATTGGAGACAAGGTATATTTGGACGCAAGTGATGTCCGCACCACATGCCCTTCACAGAAGCTTGCCCACCGCTACCTTGGGCCCTTCACAGTGATGTGGAGGGTCAGATGAAACGTGTACCGTCTCCAACTTCCGAACTCCATGTCCCACCTCCACCTGTCTTCAATGTAGTGAAGTTGCTCCCAGAACCGGGGGATCTGATTCCAGGCTGGAGGTCTCATCCGCCACCTCCACTGGAAATTGTAGATGGGGAAGAGCATTATGTGGTGGAACGGATCCTGGAGAGCCAGTTCGTGCAAGGACGATTCCAATTCCTCGTGAAATGGGAAGGATATGGGTATGAGGAAAATTCATGGGTCCTGGAGCAAGACGTCTCTGCCCCGGACAAACTCTGAGAGTTCTACAGGACACACCCTGGTGCCCCTCATTGAATCCATTCGCTAGCCTTTCAATCCCTCGTGTCCCGTGCTTCAAGGATGCAGCACACTAGAGGTGGGGTGATGTCAGGGAACACCCTGTTTTCCAGTTCCGACACCACACCAAATTCTGACTCCATTTCCAACTCCGCTTCCAGTTCCGCTTCCATCTCTGACTCCGCTTTCGGAAATGATTCCGCTTCTGGGAGAACTTCCACATATTCTGTTTGCCTTGCCAATTCCACTCCAATTTCTGACTTCCGCTCTCGGAACAGTGTCAGAAGTCAAGCGACTCATGTAGTATGTGGCATCAAGGGTCGATCAAGGGTCAGGGACGTCAGGGGGATGCAGGGTTGATGGCGAGTGCCGAGTGTTGTCCCTGGCTGCAGACTAGCGTAGTATAATACGGGCTCACTGACATTGGGGGTCCTTAGACTTTTCTCTTTGGATTTCCCCTTGTCAATTGTGTGGTAGTGTGACCTCCACAGCCAGCTAGGGTTGCCCTTACAGGTGTGCAGTCAGGATACAAATAGATGAAATGCATATACAATAGAATAAAGGAGGAGTGCGAACATGAAACAATGGGGGGGAAAGAGGACAAAGGTACCTATGTAAGAAAACACGCTTTCAGACCTGCATACATGTTACCCTGCACGGACTCTTGGTCTGCTAGGTCAATCTCACATGATCTACAGGTAGGACATCCCGCAAATGCATCCCGGCCATAGGAACACCAAGAGGGGGTTGAATTGGGAAGGTGATAGGGCCAGTGATGAACATCATGCCAGGTAAAGGATGTTGATCATGTTTGATGGTGTGCCTATTGGTGAGTGATGTGAGTAGCGAATGGTCATTTCGGCGAATTCAGCGAAGAGAGAGTGGAGCGAACATAGAGGTAGAGGGATAAAAAGGGAAAAAGGGGGTAACTTGATACAAGAATAAATGGGTCATGACACACATATGCACCCAACATGATGTCACTTCAAGGATCACATATGAGAATGTACACATTTGATATTCTGACCCGAGGGGCCTGTTGGCTGACCAGTGTGGCCGGACTATTCAGCCTGTGTGGCATTGTCATGTTTGATGTCACTTCAAGGATCACATATAAGAACATACATATTTGACATTCTGACCTGAGGGGCCTGTTGGCCGATCAGTGTGGCCAGACTATTCAGGGCTCATGTCACTGGAGGCATGTAAAAATTTTCTGGTCTGAAAAACTATTCAAAAACCTGTAAAGATATTCCAAATTTTTTTGGTGTTTTTAATGTAAAAAAACTTTGACAAAATTTTGTGCTTTTGTTAGAATTTGTTGAGCAAGAAAATTGTAAAAAAAAATTAAAGTTTTTTTGCAGGGTTGTTTATGTGTTTTTATAAGTTTCTTTGTGAAAACACAAAGAAACTGATAAAAAACCCTGAAAAATATTTTGAACTTTTTTACAATTTTCCTGCTCAACAAGCTCTAATAAAAAGATAATTTATTACAGTTTTTTGAACAGTTTTTCAGACAAGAAAACTTTATATGCCTGCAGTGTGGGGCATCATCATGTTTGCATCATCATGCTTTTGTTCCTCACTTCAGTGTTTCTTGCCATGAACTCAAGATGTAGATTTCCCTAGCACTTGCGACAAACTAACTATGGTAATCTAGTGGTGTTTAGCCTTCTTGGCCCCCTTCTCCTGATCTCCAACCTGAAAGCCATACCTCTTGCCTGCTACTCTGAGCTGGTCTGTGAGAAACAAAGCATCTCCCACCTTCCGGCCATACAATAATGCCTTGAGCGACTCAACGGCGAGCCATGCGATGCTGGTGATGAGGGCCCCGAGGCTCTCCTCCTCCGCAAATCTACCATGCAGAAAATCGAACCTGGAATATTGGAGGCCTTGAGCCTCTAACTCTGTGAGCCAAACACCAATAGTGGGAGTGGGAGCGTTCTGCAAGAGAGGGTTGGCCTCAACATCAGGACTTGCCACGCCATCGCTAGACGGCGGTGAGCGTGATCGCATTCTCTTTGGGGGTCGCGAGGAGGGGCGGAGGATCTGGATAAGCTCAGGGGGGAAGTTGATGTTGATAGGAGGAGGTGGGGGGATCTGATGAAGTGCTGGGCGCTCACTGAAATACCGTGCTCCACCTCGACGCAAAGGAGGCTCAGGCATTGAATTCGCAATGCCAGTGTTCGCGTGAAAGAATTTGAAGTACTCGGTGGGGTGTTCAGATCAACGCCTGGCGCATTTTTCAACTAATAATAATAATTAGTAAAAGAAGAAAAGAAGAAAAAAAAGAAAGAAAAGAAGAAATTTTTTTTTCTCACACCAGCTCGAGCACCCATACCAACTTGCCTTCGAAGTTAAGCACCTTGTGGTACCCATTAAGGGCACATACTAAGCATATTGAACCTGGATGTTGTTTGCAATACCAGGCGGCGAGTAATTGCTTGAGTTGAGCCTGGTATGCCTCGGTCTTCATGTCATCGAGGCCGCGTTTGTGGAGGGGGGTGTTCGGTTTGGTTGGGTGGTTTTGGCGTGAGGAAGGGGTTAATGAGCTCTTTCTTCTTTGCCTTCGGTTTACTCGCGGTGACGGTCTGAGCCCTGACCGCTTCCTCTAAAAACTGGAAAAACTATAAAATTGCAATTGATTAGTGCAAAAATGTAAAAGAAATAAAAATTACTTACCTTGGGCATGAGAACAATCTCAATGGCGGCTTCAGAACCCCTTTTTGCCACCTGACTGGCCCACTTGTCCTTCAAAGTGATCCAATCGTCCTCGGTTTCCAGGGCAAAACACCGTTTGGCCAGATCCTTGTAGAAGTGGGTCACCAGACCCGCTCGCTTCTCCTCGGGTATGGCGTAGAGCCCTAGGACCTCATGGATGGTAGTCTTCACGATGTGGAGGGTGCTTGTCGGCTTGAGAAAATGCATGCGATTGACGATCACGCCGACCTGGTTACGAAAAGGGATGATAAATTTCATTTCTGTAGATAAAGTGTCAGGTAAACATCACAAATATAAAATAAAACACCTACTATCAGGCATAGAAACCACTGCCTTTGCTTTGGCCGCTGCTTTACCCTTCTTCTTGGGAGGCTCGACTGGAGAGGAGAGCGGTTCCACATCGCTGTCGGGATTATTGTCGCTGCTGGGGGACTCGAAGTCTTCTGACAGGTCTGCGACCTCTTCCTCCTCGACCTCTTCTCTCTCAGAGTCTCCAAACGCATCGGCACGCCCAAGGTCATCCTCACTGACTAACCCCAACCCTGGCTCTTGATCCCCCCTGTCCTCCTCATCCGCCTTGTCCTCCTCGTCCGCCTTGTCCTCCTCGTCCGCCTTGTCCTCCTCGTCCGCCTTGTCCTCCTCGTCCGCCTTGTCCTCCTCGTCCGCCTTGTCCTCCTCGTCCGCCTTGTCCTCCTCGTCCGCCTTGTCCTCCTCGTCCGCCTTGTCCTCCTCGTCCGCCTTGTCCTCCTCGTCCGCCTTGTCCTCCTCGTCCGCCTTGTCCTCCTCGTCCGCCTTGTCCTCCTCGTCCGCCTTGTCCTCCTCGTCCGCCTTGTCCTCCTCGTCCGCCTTGTCCTCCTCGTCCGCCTTGTCCTCCTCGTCCGCCTTGTCCTCCTCGTCCGCCTTGTCCTCCTCGTCCGCCTTGTCCTCCTCGTCCGCCTTGTCCTCCTCGTCCGCCTTGTCCTCCTCGTCCGCCTTGTCCTCCTCGTCCGCCTTGTCCTCCTCGTCCGCCTTGTCCTCCTCGTCCGCCTTGTCCTCCTCGTCCGCCTTGTCCTCCTCGTCCGCCTTGTCCTCCTCGTCCGCCTTGTCCTCCTCGTCCGCCTTGTCCTCCTCGTCCGCCTTGTCCTCCTCGTCCGCCTTGTCCTCCTCGTCCGCCTTGTCCTCCTCGTCCGCCTTGTCCTCCTCGTCCGCCTTGTCCTCCTCGTCCGCCTTGTCCTCCTCGTCCGCCTTGTCCTCCTCGTCCGCCTTGTCCTCCTCGTCCGCCTTGTCCTCCTCGTCCCCCTTGTCCTCCTCGTCCCCCTTGTCCTCCTCGTCCGCCTTGTCCTCCTCGTCCCCTTGTCCTCCTCGTCCCCCTTGTCCTCCTCGTCCCCCTTGTCCTCCTCGTCCCCCTTGTCCTCCTCGTCCCCCTTGTCCTCCTCGTCCCCCTCTTGCTGGTCCTCCTCGGGAATTGTGCTGAGAACGAGGCAGCTGACGATAGCCTCAGCGGCACCGGTTTTCCTGGTCGCAGGGTCGCCGGACTTGGACGGCCCTTTGGAGGCAGAGGTGGATGTCGGGGCAATAGAGGGAAGGGGGTCTTGGCAACGGGTGGTTTGGAGGTGGAACCATTGCCGGTAGCCGGCACCTTGCTGCCTGCCTTCGTCTTTGAGGCAGGAGGTCGAATCGGGGGGATCACACCAGCATCACGCAGTCAAGCTGACGGCGTGCAACTACACTTGCCATCGACGATGAGGGCAGGGTCAACCGAGTCCCGCTGGCGGGTTTTCGGCGTGTTTGAATTCCCAAGTAGCTCAGCTTTAGCTTTCTTTTTCTTTTTGCCAGCCATGAGAGGGTTATAGATAAAGCAGAAGAGAGGAAGGCGTCGAGTGGTTGTGGTAGGAGGGAAGGCTGCTCGTCATGCGTGGCAGGAACAAGGCTGCAACGAGGTGCCAGGGAGGTGCCAGGGTCACGTGACTCAGTCACGCTACCCCACGTCATAGCACAACACGCTGCTGTCATGCCAGGTATGCCGAAACTACAGGTATTATATTTTGTTATGTATAAATATGTATTTTATTCTTATGTAAAGCCGAGGACTTGATGTAGAAGGCTAAAAGGGCTGGGAGCAGGCAAACAGACATGCACATGATGCACCTCTCCCCCCTTCACAGCCAGATGATTTCACCCTTGTTTTCTGTTTAAAACATTTGTATATGTATATTACTATAATCTGACCAATTTATGGCCTTTATTGAAAGAATTTGAGGTCATAATGATGCATATAAGTGAAATTATCCAAATATTAAATAAATCATAATAAGCCAAGATTTGTATATATAATGGTAGCTAATATATAGTACAGATCATATACAAAGTATAAACCCTTAATCTCCAATGGTTGTGGAGATACAGGTCGATTTTTGCAGGCGGCACCGGGCGGCATGAATTTCATACTCCGCCTTGTGTACCCGAAACAGCTGTAATAACTGTATATATACTATTACCTTGTGAAATGCTTGCATATGCCTGCGAAGTGTAGAGACATCATTGGGTGACTTTCCGTAGAGCTAAATTCCTTAATTCCACGTTCTAAATGTCACGGAACATCGAGCCGAGTACTAGCCGATGACAGGGAAGTGTTTTACAAGTCCGCTATGACAGAAAAATTAATGTTTTACACCAAAAGTAGCGTAAGGCGACTGTAACTACACTACATATCATTGAAAAATGTTATATACCCACCAGTATCAGAGCAAACATACCCTTTTTGGTGACCGAAGGTCCAGCATTTAGACGCTCACCAGGACACGGCTTCCTGGCTTGGCTTTGGCCTGGAAAAACCTGAGCCAGGCCATGGAGCCAGATGCGCCAACGGCTTTGGTCTGGCTTGGCCCGGCCTATTGGCGGCTCAGCCTGGCTCGGCTCACGGCCTGGGCCAGGCCATGCCCATCACTAACCGTGATGTTGAGCCAACTGATGATCGAAGTCCACGAACTTCCCCCAGACTTCAGGATGGGGATCACTGACAAAAAGTAGGCTGTTAGGACAGCAAAAATTGGTTCGTTGGCTGTCAAATTCAGAAGGGGCTTCTTGGTGACTAGATCAACTCGACAAATCCATTCACACGTTGTTCTGATACTTATTTTATCAAGAAATGATTCCACAGGGAGTTCTCCCGAGAGACAACATGATTGCTTGTTCAAACATTTCCCATACCCTTCAGTACAACTGTCTTTTTGAAGGCTGTGCCAGTCCTGCGGGTCAAAGAATCAGCTACTGTAAGCGACACCAAATATGCACTCTGTAGACGCTGAGATATCCATATATCTCAACATCTAGCGCCGGAGCACCCACACCGACCCCATAGGTCATCGAAGGTAGACGATTCCCTACTTGAGGGACTGTATAGTAGCGGAGAGACCTGGAGATGACACATCATCCTTAGTTCTTCCTTCCATACCAGACTACGAGTTCACATTGTCTCTCCAGTACTTATGCGATCTACGTCCTTATTCGTCCATACTCGACGTGATCCGCATCCACATGGTGGCAACGGTGAGATTGTAAATCACCAGAAGTCATACAGCTCGAGCCCCCTAGTGTTCCCGATCACGAGTGAATGAAAGAAGGTCATCCGGACCGTACAGCCCCAAACAACCCCAATCCCGAAGCAATCATCCGATTCGCACAAATCAGATCCATAAGAGAGCTACAAATGTGTACGCTATTTGCCGTCGACCCTGAAATAGAAGTCAACCAGAACAAGAAGATTTTCCACACCTGAATCTCAGGACGAGCCCCCTTGCTTGTGTGGGCCGAAAGGTGGGATCCAATATACGAGACCGGAACCTACTACCCCAGCACACTCAAACTACGGGCTTAGAAAATTGCAACAACCGAACTCACCGAACCTGCACGAGTCGTCCGACTTGATTTCCCAAACGACCACGTGAAAGGAATCATATTCTCGATTACTAGGAACCACGAGAAGTGGCACTTCATCTGGATCTTCCAAGCATCAGCAGAAGAACCCCTAAGCCCAGTCTCCATCCATACAGTCTGTGAGAGAATAGAGGAATTCTACAGAACGCTCGCATAAACAGCCATCCTGGAGTCCCCCTCGCTGAAAAAAGAACCCCACTCCAATCAAGACCCGCTACACCTCTCATCCCCCCTCTCAGACCTTGACAAGTCCGGAATGGCACACACCCCCCCATGACTCACCTTCCACCCAGAAGTGAACCCACTCATCGAAAGAAGAGAAGTCCCACCACACCTATCCCCCACACGACCCCGGCTCCCACTAGGTCAACCTCTAGTGTTAGCACTGAATTTGAGACTTATGCCACCTCACATCCCACGTGCATCAACTACCACAGCGACTGTGCCCCACACACACACAATCCCACCAACAGCAGGCACGACATTGTCAGTAACACAAAAGAACCTCACTCACATGTCGTCCAAAGTCAACATATTCAAGGGCAGCCCAGGACAAGACGGTGATGAATGGCTACAAACATTCGAGAAAGCCTGCTACGAGTGAGGCATAGATGCAGACGAAGCCAAGAAACTCAAGTACCTCAAGCTCTGCCTATCGGGCAAGGCGATGCGACAATTCAGGTCATGGGACCCGGTCTGCAGAACTTCCTGGTCAGCATTTACGATGAAATGGGGAGAAGTGTATCCGAGTCGCGAAATACTACCCACCATCACAGAGACGTTCAGCGACTGGCAAAACGCACACATCTCCGAAGCCAAGTTGTTGACGAAGACTGTAGATGAAGAACAGAGACCAGTCTGGGCCCTAGTAAAATTTGCGCAAACACTGAGCAAGCTAGGCGCCAGGCTCACAGGCATGGACGCAGTAACGAAGTCCCACTACATTTTCCAAAACTTACCATTGTGCATTCAAGAAGCACTACCGTTTGACCACGTGAACATGCCCAACTTCGAGGCTCTACTCCTCGCACTACGGAACCTGGATCACCAGCGACTCACGATGAGAGCGTTGATCGACTTCCAAGTCAGCAACCTCAGCCACCAGCTGGCCAGCAACACAGCCAGAATGGAAGCATTAGAAAGAGATAGGAGGAACATACCGACTTCAAACCGTCAGCCGACGCTCACCACCCCAAACAATGTGGTACAGCACCAACCACCAACAACCCTGAACGGGAACACGATGAAACCAGTCGATCTGCTATTCGACAAGTCAACCGAAGGAAGACGAAAATATGAATCGGCAGTCAAAGCCTTTTTCACGACGCACGGGCAGAATGCAACCCCCTCCCTAGACAAACCATTCCCTTTGTCCCCAGGGTCCCCAAGCCCAGGCAGCCAGGAATGTTGGACTTGTGGCACCCAAGGGCACAGAAAGGGAGACATAATGTGCGACCCTCACAGAGCCCTACCGAGACAAGAGCAACTGTACAGGGAGATCGTGGGAAAAGCGGTGTCTAGAGTTATGGTGAGAGCCAACAGGCAAAGTCAACAACGCATGCTGATGTATCTACAGACTGGAGACACATCACAACTAGACGGTGCTGATGGCGGACTAGAAGACGAGTCGGAAAATGGTGGGAGAATGCGTTTAAAGAGCCGCATCTCTCCTATTCAACAAGACTCTTTACAGTTCGCCTGGACGGTCTCCCGAGGAGAATCGACGTCGTCGGGAGACAAACACCATCCAGCCCAGAGTGAGTCGACTTCCCCCCCATCTGAACTATCTTGGCATCGGTGCCCAAAGCAGCACGCAGCTCAATCTGACCCCTAAGATCGCTATTTCATCACCACCCGTTACCAACTACATGTCGAACAATCTAGACAATGACAATAGATCCAGTTCTGGATACACGGGTGAAAGAAGAGCACTCTTAGACATAAGATCATCTCAAGAAGCGTTAAGAAGAGTGCAAGCAAACGGCCAACTCATCACAGATATAGAAGAGAGAGAAGTTGTCCACCTGTTCCTACCATGGGAAAGAGAGGATATCTTCTCTAACCCTTTCCTAGCGAAAGTCGACATCACGGGAAAGGACAAAGGGACCATCCGAGTAGAAGGAACAGTAGACGATGGCGGCCTGCTGTGCGCACTTGACGCAGTACTATGGGGACAGTGGCATGCCATCCTAGGGGAATTAGAACCATCCCCACTAGCATGCGTCATGGGAAACGGAACAGTCACAAAATCAATAGGTCGGACAGACCTCTTTATCAACGTACACGGGATCGCCACCAAAATACAAGTAGAAATACTTGACTCAGGGGGCACCTTCGAACTCCTACTAGGGAAACCATGGTTAGGACGCTGCTCTGTGATACACGACTATGCAACGGACGAGTTGAGAGTGAAAACAAGAGACCAAGAAGTGACCATCCCAAACCTCTTCGAGTATCTTAGGTTCCAGAAACCCGCCCCGAACATATCCAAGGCCTTAGCAGCGATACCGTTAGCCCAACCAGCAACGAGGATATCAACCCCACCTACAGAACCGATGATTACAGGCCACAACACACTAACAGCCCCCACCGATGGTACCGAGAGCATTCTAGACCCAGCAGAAGATTTACCGAGCCTAGTGGACACAGCAAAACTCGTAAACCAGCTGCGCCCCCCAGAGGCTACGAACAACAGATTCGACCCCAACTGCATAGAAACGATCCAAACCAGTGTGACTATAGGTGAAACTCTTCTTCCAGAACAGAAGCAATGAGTGTTAGACCTAATAGCTACCTACGCGGACATATTCGCTCTACAATTGAGCGAAGTGAAGCCAATAGACTTCATAGAACACCGCATCGATGTACCGGAAGGCATCAAACTACCAAAAGTCGACACATCTTGCCCACTCACGGTCTCATAGAGGGAGTGGCTACACCAACATATTCACAAGCTGGTGGAAGCAGGGATTCTGCTGAGAATCCCATACAACGATGTCTGCTGCGTCAGCCCAATTGTTTTAGCCCCTAAACCGAGACATGACCAAGCCAGGTCCCTAGAAGAGCTCAAGATCCTAGCGAATGCAGCGTGCAAAGAGGTAGGAGTCGACGCATCACACCCAGACGCACCATCAGACAGGGAGCTCGTGCGACCCCTACCACCGCCAGCTCCCACGCAGTGGCGTCTGTGCAGCAATTTCGGTGCACTGAACAAGCACACGCAGACCCCACCATTCCCAGTAGGTGACCTGATGAGGAGACAGCACCAGATGAGCGGCTACAAACTATATAACGTACTGGACCTAGCGATGGGGTATCACGCATGCCTCGTCAGACAGGATGACTGGGGACTAACCTAACTGCGCACACACTACGATTGGCCCCAACTAAGGAAAGATTGCACAGAAGTCCCAGCAGAGTGCCCCAATTGTCAACAATTCGGCCCTCGCTTGTGAAATTTCTTACTTCAACCAATCATCAGGCTGCACCCCTTCAATATGCTCGCAGCGGATTACCTTAAACTCCCCAAAGGAGTTGGAGGCTTCTCCGAAGCACTCGTATTGGTAGACTTCTTCACCCGTTACATCTGGGGTGTTATCCTTAAGAAACCAGGGACCAACCTAGCCTCCGCGATGGCGCTGAGGATGATCTGTCACGAATGGCAACCGCCAAAACGCCTCCTAACAGACGGAGGGTCCCATTTCAGAGGACAGCACATGTCAGCGGTCTTACAAGAGTTCGGCATCGAGCACGAGATAACCCCAGCATATGCACCACACTGTAACGGCCTCATCGAAAATGAGAACAAGCAACTGCTCTCGATCTTGGGGAAAGAATGCGCTTCAGAGCAACCAGACAGAGCGGAAGGTATTACCACGTCCTGGCCGAAGAAGTGGCCGAGAGCGGTCTCGTTACTGAACGAAAGGAAAACTCCAGTTTTGAACACCTCACCCAAATCCATTATGTTTGGGATGATCGACGGGTCGTTCGACATTGACGATGTCATGGACCTAGACTTCGATCCAGGTTCGAGATTCGCATTCTTAGAGGCAGACCGCGAAGTCACCAGGGAACACTTGCAATCAGTCCAAGAGAGACGGAAAGCATGGTTCGATAAAAAAGCCAAACCCACGACCTTCGAGATAGGAAACCTCATTCTAGTGCACAACTCGAAGCTGGACACTTCACGAGAAGCCAAATATAAACTCTCAGCTCCTTGGCTCAGACCGTTCAGAATCTCGGGAAAGAGCAACAACTCGTATTACTTGGAGTGCTTATCAGGTCGAAAAGCAACAGGCAAAGTACACGCAAACTGCCTCAAAAAGTTCCACCTCAGAACACACGACCCTGTCCAAGAACCACACACCGTGACATCAGTGCAACACGAGGATACGCTGCTACTGTTACGTATCGAGATTTCCGCTAAGTCGGAACTGGAAAGGACAGCGACTTCAACTTATAGGTTGTGCCCCCAATGAACTATCGTCCTAGGTTTTTCGGAAATGAGTCGGAAGTCGGAACTGAGGCGGAAGGCGGAAGACGGAAGACGGAGAGACAGAGGTCTTGCTAGACTCGCTGTGCTAAGAACAGGAGATGGAGAGAAGGAAATCAAGTATCGAAGGCGATTATCTGATTGCAGAATAACAGACATACATGACAGGCTTTCATACAAAGAGCTGAGACAACAAGGAATAGGATGGTACTAAGCAAATTCTGGGGGAAGCGGAAGTCAAGTAGACAATGCGTGGGAACTAACTAATTGGGAACAATGGGACTACAAGGGGGGTTCAGGGTAAGGTAAAACAATGGCAAAGAACAAGGGGTCGGGAAAACATATCTGACAATGAAATACAAGGAGGGCCAGACATATGGTCTTGATGAACGGTGAGGTGGGTCCAGTGGGTCCGAGTAATAGAGTTGAAAGAACAAGGGAATAGAACAATGGGCGGAATGTCGGAAATATCAGAGGGGCAGAAAGTGTTGCGGAACTGAAGGTCGGAAGTCAGAAATGAACGGTCGTAACAGTTACAAACGTTAGACGACCTACCAGAAGACGCGGAAGACGACCTCCCGTTCAATTTCTCACCACAAGAGACGCCGGAGGAAGCAAAAGAAACACTATTTCTGTCTGAGCCTCCTTTTCCTTCATTCGGAGTCGCTCACAACTATGTTGTTTCGCTTTTCTTGGAGGGGAGTGTAGACGCTGAGATATCCATATATCTCAACATCTAGCACCGGAGCACCCACACCGACCCCGTAGGTCATCGAAGGTAGATGATTCCCTACTTGAGGGACTGTATAGTAGCGGAGAGACCTGGAGATGACACATTATCCTTAGTTCTTCCTTCCATACCAGACTATGAGTTCACGTTGTCTCTCCAGTACTTACACGATCTACGTCCTAATTCGTCCATACTTGATGTGATCCGCGTCCACAACTCACAACTTCATGTGGGTGTAACGGGTGCTAGAATAATTAACCATGAACCATTTATTCACCTGTCCGTCTTCATGCAGGCGGTTGGAAGGAAATGTCAGATTCCATTGTGGCGAGTGAGCCGACACTCACCAGAGGCACCCTGCACATCCGCCTCGAAGCGAAGCTGAACAGTTGAAAATGACATTAGAGGTAGATGCTTGATGGTATCTCGGTGCACAAAAATTTACCACGGTACCATCCGCCACCCCTTCTGCTCGAAAACTGTACGTGAGAAAATTCGGCCACGGCACGTAGGCTCCGAAAGCTCGCTCCTTTTGTGAACCATCGTCGGCAATATAGATTATTCTGAGACGGGCCATCAAAGCAGCCTCTTGTTCGAATTTGACAACAGAAATCGTCTACAACCCAAGCGTTGCGGAAGAAGTGAGATATAACAGCAAGGGTGGTATGTATGATCCCTACATCTATGGTAGAGAGATCCTGTGGAACTTCGGGCTAGAAAGCAACATATCAACACGAGTAGCCATGATGCTATCTTCCAATGGAGGACTTAGGGTTTCGGTCTCAGACATGCGTGGAACTTCGACCTAGAAGGCAACGTATCGACACGAGTAGCCATGATGCTATGTTCCATGGAGACTTACAGCTTGGGTTTCGGACATGTTACGCACTAACAGGGGTTGAAACTTGGAGGAGAAAGGGTGTTGTGTCGAAATAAGAGGATCAAAAGACAGTGTTATATGGCCACAGATGTCCGTACTCTAAGTGATTTTGCTAGCAATATATATTGGCTCAACTGAATTGAAAATATTAGGCACCTCAAACATTCAGTTGAGCCAATATCTTTTGGTAGCGACATCATGACTCGGATGACAGGTTATTCACTGGAATAATTACTGCAATATATCACATATCAACCGCATAATTATGGCTAGCTTCTTGAGTTTGTTCCCAATCTATTAGTCTTCTATTAAGCATACAACACCATTTCGTTTGCATTGCTTTGCCAGTGTTTTCCCATGTGATATTGTGAGACATTGGATTGTTGCCCTTTCATTGGCTATTGTGTCAGACAAGTGTTACTCAGCATTCGTGTGATTGGGTGTCACAGGGGTTTGCATATGTTTTCCTCTGTTTTGGCGGCTTTGCATTGCTTTGCCAGTGGTTTACCATGTTTCCCACCCATGTGACATTGTGAGATGTTGGATTGTTGCCCTTTCATTGGCTATCGTGTCAGACAAGCGTTACTCAGCATTCCTGTGATTGGGTGTAGCAGGGGTTTGCATATGTTTTCTTCTGTTTTGGTGGCATGTGATGTTGTCTGTCAAATGTTATTGGCTGAGAACTGACACAGTCCTTCATATGCACTCCTGTGATTGGCTATTGGCTCTTCCTCTGCTTTGTGTGTGTGTTGCACCGTTTGCTTACCAAGGTTTTCCCTCTGCGTGCACGGGCTCACTTTTAGGAATAATATATTAGATATATCAGAAATGATATATTTGGTAACTCAGGGAGTTGGGAATCCTTTGTGCACCCCTGTGCACGGTATATGCATGAGCTGACTAAGCTCTGTGGAGCGAGTCGTCACTGATTGATGTAGGTCACGTGACCGAGTCGAGGAAGAAACAGGTGAGAACAGAGGAACAAGTGGTCCGAAGCTTTCGCTTTTGGAACAGTATAGTGTAGCCAGTTATAGTAGACTCTCAACAAAGAATTAGAGAAATCTATCAAGAAATAAGTTCTGTAGCTATCAAACAAGTCTACAGCTACTTCAGGGGGTGAAACAGTGAATCATGGATAATTTCTGGATGATATTCTGGATGTCTGGTTCGTACATTTATGGTAGCTACTTATACTAAAATAGTAGTGAGTACCAGTGTTCAAGATAGTGAGTGAATGGGTCAGGATAATGTGGAAATGCTCCACAGGCTGCATACAGCTGTGGGGCAGGAACAATGATGGGGATACTTGTCCTACTGACAAGTATCTAACTTGGGACCTTGGAGCAATATACAAAGCCCCTTTCAACATGTAATACAGCTCGTAATCAGTGGAGCTGGTCAGGGGAATAGAATAGAAAAGAATTCTGTGTGTCCTGTGCTGTGTGCCTACAGCAGCCTTGGCAAGGCATTTGCCATCTCTGTACCTCTCTCCTGAGGTAGCTATTCAGTACGTCCATAGATAGGACAGTATACTGTAATCTCCATCGTGTCCGATGTCCCTGTATGGGATTGTCAGTCCCATAGCAATATTTCTTCTGACCAGGGCCCAGGTGCCTGCTTTCCAGGGCAGGCACTGTTACTGGTGCATGGATTATTTATCCCAGATGTTAGCTCAGTTAGACGATTGATTAGACTTTAGAATACTATTTGATATAGTTATCCATTTATTCTAACACTCACTACCATCATCAATCAACAGTCAGTGATGTGTGCTACGTTTTACTTATCCATATCCATGGTTTCTTCTCCAACATTCCCATGATTACGTTTGGTGTGTCTGTTTTGCTTACCTAACCACACCGTTTATGTCCGCTCCTACTTCACCTCTTCCATTGCACTCCATTGTTAGATGCCACAAACGTCTTCCTCCACTTTAGGCCAGGTAGCCATTCCCTGTGGCAAAGGAGGATGGTGTGGCGATCATGGACAGGAAGGACAAGGGTAAGTCGTGCCCCCCATGCACATGCACACGGAGTGGGTGCGCTGAAGAGTTCATTACATCTTTCTACGTAGACTTAGGCTGGGTCTTTCTCCTTGCCCCCTGGGACTCCTGCGTCATGTGAGCGACTACGACAACGGGGCCACGGCCAGCCAATAGCCCGCATCCCATTGGCAGACCTCTATTGTGTACAAGGCATTCTCTTCATGTTCATCCTGTACCTTCTCCTTTGATCAACCGCCTGTCATACCCATGTCATGATCCAGCAGTTGCTCCTGTACTTGCAAAAGATAAATCACCATATCCTCCTTAGAAGGTCTCTGTGGCTAGACAGGTGGGGATATCATTCTCTCCATGACAACCCTGAGATCCGGATGCAGGTGTTTGTGATCAACAGGCCATACATCCTCAATGAATTCCTTATAGTTGGAGAACATTCGAGGGCCCTCTCTAGTGAGTCACAGAACCTGAGGATCATTGATTGAACCACCCAAGGCATTGCAGATGAGGACAGTCGTTGACCTAATGGGCTGGGCAGATGGGTAAGAGGGCTTCATAGCGGCATCAGCAGGTGAGGAAGGTGACTGATGAGTACTTTGTAACAGGTTAGTCATTTCTGTCTCACCATGTCTCATGCCATGCTGACAGCTTTTCGTCAAACATTGTCCCGGCATGTGAGGTGTTACACTTTGAGGATGCGTCAGCATGGATTATGCTGAATAATGTATGTTCGTGCATTGCAATAATGTGCTCGCTGTGTATGTTTGATTATGGTAAATCTGTCCATCTGCCAAGAATCTCGCACCAAAGTCAGGACAAGTACATCATTGAAGCATTTGGTGACATTTATCTTTCACCCCCACAACTGCCTCTATCTACCCTATTGCTGTAGGTTCAGACTTTATGCAGCTCTGAGCTGTAGAACGCTACCAGCATGTATAGAACGACGCACCTCAATGGCAAAGGTGAATAGTGGGATTGAGTACCAACTCGAAGGGCATTGTGACACACTGGTGTGAACCATGCGGCGGGTGGTGGGTGTACAGGTATGGCGGGTATGAGAACGGTGTTCGATTGCATAATGGCATTAATGGTTTTCTGGGGAAGAAGTTATCCTTCGCGGAGAGCGGGTCTCCTCCCAAGAGAATACTGGAGATAGTGTAGACAACACCATGGCAATTCAGTTGTTATTTCTCGCTCACTCACCTCTTCAACCCACATAGTGGCGCATGGTATACCCTGCATCTCCCCAGGTGATTTCTGAATACAATGCTAATTATTGTGCTGCAGGGCGATCCAAGCTGCTCAGATGTACCCAGGTGCACAAGTTTGGGCCATTGATATTTCGCCGTTGCCTCCATGGGAAGTATCTGCGGTGTGCACACATATTATCTGCCCGGTCTCTCGCTTTCTTTCCATATTGTGCATGCTTGCTTTCTGTTGGTCCATGTATGTCCTTTCTTGAGTATTGTCATTTTTTGTGTTCAACTTCGTTGTCTAGGGTTGAGGTGTTGTGCTGGTTCATCGATCTTCTCAGACCTAGTGGTTGGCTCTTAATTGACAACATTGAGCACAATTTGTCAGGTGAATTTGGTCATGGTATCAAGAAGTTTTACGAAGTTTATCACAGCTATATGAAGCCGGACAAAGTGGACGCGATGGCTGGCCCGTTCATTGAACCCATCCTAAAGGCATCGGGCAAATTCAGTGATGTCTGCATGGAGTCGCACTTGAATTTGCAGAGTTTTTTCGGCGAGTACACATCCATTGTAGCATCTCTCTGATTAATTGGGTTACTTGCACCCACCGTTATATGGGATTATCCTGTGATCTTACGCTGTCGTGACTAATCCTCTCAGTCCATGTTGTGTCATTCCATATGAGTGATCCCTTGACCGATGGGGTGTGGCCCTCATTTTTCTGGTGTTTTTTTTTTTTCAGGGATTACACATCCATTCATAGTGTGTCTCCAATTAATCGGGGTTCTCGCACCAACCGAACGGGTTTTTTCGGGAATTACTCATCCATTCATAACATCTCTCCAATTAATTGGGGTCCTTGCACCAACCGAATGGTTTTTTTTTTTTGGGGGGGGGATTAGTCATCTCCGATACATCGGGTTCATCGTAGCTGCCAATAAGCTTCCTGTAGGACTCCATTGTGAGTAATCCAGTCTGATTCATGTTGCCCTTCGGTTATGGATGTTGCCTCTATAAGTATACTACAAAGGAGGGTAACATCTGTACTGTAACTGCCAACAATTACATGTGTAAGTCATGTTATTGTTGTGTTGATCGACTCCGAGAGGCTGTTACAATCCTCTCGCTTTTCAGATTGAATTGTCCAACAAATTCAGATGATGAGTATACATAGGTGTCACTTCTCCTTCGCCAATCTGCGTCGGATCACACCACCACCGTTACATCTCCAATGAATCTCGCATCTCAGTGCATCTCGCAGTGCTACTAAGTCCCGACTCTCTGAGGCGGTACCATACACGCATACATAGATTCTGCTGACCACGCAATTCGAGCTCCTGACTCAGATCACTGGCCGGCAGGGTGCCAGACTCTGAAGCGGATGCTGATTTATGAAAGGGAGGAAGACACAGTGCACGCTGTTTTTGTTGCAGAACTCGATGTGTGTAATTCGGAGCATCATGCCATGTAATTATATGCACTGCCAGTGATGATGCACGGGCGAGAACTTGTGTTCGTTTTTGAGGATGCCACAGGTGGGGATGGAGGGGACGCGATAAAAAAAACTTTTTTTCAATCCCCAGTCAAATGTTGGGACAGCAGCGGAGCCACCCGCACCCAGTGGATGCATTCCATGTGCACGCCCGTCGTCAGACTAGGACCTGGACCACAGGTCATGAATCGTGCATCACACATCACCACTCCGAGCCATGAGTCAACTTGGAGTGAGGGACGTGAAGTACAGGTTACAGCGACAGGCCACACATCGCGTGATGATGGCATCAAGTGCGGCCGTATCACAACTTGAGGGTTGAAGATAGACCGTGACGCTATGCATGGACATGCTGTGGGCGTAGGAACTTTACTCTGGCATGACATCTGTGGATGCTTATGTGCATCGAGACCGTAGGGTGCTCCAAGTCAGCATGTGGATGTCCTGAAGACAGACAGCTGGACACGCAGCGAGCCTAGGAGCTTTTCGAACATGTGCATATACTCATGTGCATCCTGACTGTACGGTGCTCCCGTGAGTATAAATATGCGCTACTCTATTCGTGGGATTGGAATATCAGCGTCCATCATGATCAGGTACGTCGCACTTTTCCTCAGTTTAACTCATTTTAATAAGATGTCAAGCTCCACCCAAGCTCAAGCACATTACACTAGGGTCTTGCATACTCATGTCTGACAGGGTGTTTGAGCCCTCATGGGCCCAGGGCGTTCACAGCATGGGGCCTATCCTGGGCAGAGCGCACAGCTGAGTCCAGGTGTGGGTGGGACACCCTTCCTCGTCAGCCAGTTACCGATGTTCCAAAGGAGCTGACATGATTAACAACAGCTACAATTTTTTCCAATCTGAATTATCGAAAGACTGTAAAAACATGCCAGACGTCCAATACCATATATCCTTGCTAGGTGGCACTGGCATCATTCTGAGAATATCATACTAAGTGTAAACTACAAACACATCACGGATCACCTCAGTAGCTTCCTGAGCTTTCCTGGGCCACCCAGAACAGCTCTGCATTACCATCACAGCTGATACGCCGAATGCACAATATCGTGGTTATGTCAAGATTGGTTTTTAGGCGTTAATATTGTGTATTAGTGAACACAGCAAATGCCCGAATAACTTGTGCGAATAAGTATGCCGTTCGGCGAATAGGTGAACCAACAAATGTTGAGGAGATAAGAGGGCTGCCCGAACGGAGCTTGCCCTATCTACAGTCATAGCGAAATAGCCCATGGCACTCGACGATGTAACATGCAAGGTGTCACGGAAGGGTTGTCTAAGTAGCGACAATCCCTTCACTGGCGAAGATGCTCCTTCGGAGCCCTTCACTGACAGCACAGAAAATAGTTCGAAGGCTAAGGTAACGAAGACGAAGCATGAGAACTCACCAGTGATGCCTAAGTCCTCTTCTGGTCGAAGATAGAAATCTCCAGGAGAAGGCTCAAGGCGATGATCACAGCGAGGTCAAGTTTTCACAAGATGGATGATGTATGGTAATTGAACTGAGGAATAGGAATATACATGCAAGTGTAAACTACTTATATCAAATGCTCATAAGGTATCAGCGAATAGGGAAGAGGCCATCGTGAGTCAGGGTTGGATAGGGGTGCGCAGCCATGATACAACATAGATGAAATAAACATACAATAGAGTGAAGGAGGAGTGCGAACATGAAACGATGGAGAGTAAAGGTGGCAAAGGCACTTATGTACGAAACCATGTCTTGGGACCTGCATACATGCCACCCTGCACGGACTCTTCGTCTACTGGGTTGATCCCACATGACCTGTGGATGGTACGTCCCATGAACACATCCTGGCCATATGAACACCCAAAGGGGTTGGATCGAGAAGCTGATGGGAGCAGTGACGAACCATCATACCGGGTAGGGGGTGTCAATCGTGTTTTGATGGCATGCCTGCTGGCGAATGATGCGAGCAGCGAATAGTCGTTCAGCGAAATGCGAGGAAGGGCGAATGGAGATGACATAGGGGAGGAGTGGTCGAAGTGGGGGGCGAAGCCGAGCGAACACAGGGGAGGAGTGGCAAAAGGAGAAACGGGGATAACTAGGTGCAGGAAATACACAAGTCATGACAATCCGATCATAGGAACAACATTGAAAAAGGGTTGAGCAGAGGAGGTGATAGGACCAGTGATGAACTACCAAGTCAGTCCAAAGACGTCGATCGTGCTTTGATGGCGTGGCTATGGTGAATGGCGCGAACAGCGAAGATCGGTCACCAAACACGGCAAGGGCAATTGGAGTGAACACGGAGGTGGAGTGGAGAATGGGAGGACAGAGCATCTGAGTATGGGAAATAAACACATCATGACAGGTTACCATGTCATTGTGCCCCATATCAAAGTTCGATGGTCTCTTTGCAACCTGTTCCCATGTTGTATAGCCAAAATGAGAATTGTCTCGTGTTGCCATATCGAGCAACGTTGACATGAACTAATACCCCTTCCGAGATATCCGCCGTTACTGGACCATACTTTCTTTCAAATCTCATACATCCCCGTTGCATGTTATGTACATTGAAATCTATCCTGAGTATCAAAGGAGAGCCAGCACATAAACATGTCCACCACAAGTCTCTGTGCTCATACCAACATTGCATTGTAGATTCACATCATACTGATTGATCAAAGAAGAATACACTCCCACAGTGTAATACGGAGGACTTACCCTCAATCGTGTAGCCGTAGATCTTTCCACCCCCATCTTCTCCCACAGTCATGTCCGCCATTGAGATGATGTTGACAGAATGATAAGGTTTGAAATAGAGTTGGGATGCGGCCTATAGCTCAAGGCCGAGTTCGATATAGAGCACAAGAGGTGAACGGGACTCGAAGTTAGACTAATTGCTCGAAGTCAAACAAGATATCGAAAAAGGATTCGTGTTCGTGTTCTTCAATCATACATTGCGTACTACTTATAGCTACTCAGATAGGGGTCTCGATACATAGGGACGAACGACGGGGGTAGTGGGGTTGTGTGCATGGTAGGTGCGTACGTACCGCCGCTACCGTACCTCCATGCTGCGGATCGCTCGTTCGGTCTAGCCTGGACATGAGGCGGAATAGAATGTCCTAGTGTGGTGGCTCGAGGGATGAGGCAGGATGGTAGGGGGGACTGGATAGGAATAATGTGTGCAGCTCAAAGGTAATGGAGAATATATGTCGCATGCCCTGATTGCGATGTGGGATTGACTCGTTCCATCCTGGTACTTGGCTCAGCAACTGTACTCGTGCCTCGACTCGACTCGTGATACGGATCTAGGTGCTCGGGAGTAATGTGTTGGTCTCGACTCAACTCGGTGAGTATCGGTGTGTGTCTGTGGTGTCATCTCGTGTCTTGATGGCTCGGGTGTGTGCGTATGTATCTCGCGGTGCTCGGGGTGAGATTAGATAGTGAGAGAGAGAGATCGTTAGGGCAATCGTGAATGAAAATCATTGTAATAGACATTACGAGTCATTATTCGTGTGCGTGAAGTCATGAAATGAACCGAGTGAAACTGGAGTACATAGCTGATAGGTCTTTCCTCACAACACTCCCCCTCAAGCCCGACGTATCCCTAGAAGTTCTAGGGTATGGAGGTGCTTGCGTGGTGCAAGTGGTTTCGTCAGTATATCAGCGGGGTTCTTGATGGTTTTGACATAGCGTAGATCGATGTTGCCCGCCGCGACTTGTTCTTTAGTGTAGTGGTAATGTATGTCGATATGTTTGGTGTGATTGTTACTGACACTGTCGTTGGAGAACGCGATAGCGGACTGATTGTCGGTGAAGAGGGGAATGGGGGTGAAAGTGTGTTTGAAGTCTTTTCCCAACCGAATGAGCCAAATCCCCTCCACCGTCGTGAACGATCCTGCCACGACCTCAGACTCCATCGAGGACCTGCTAATGAGGTTCTGTTTCTTAGATGCCCAGGACACGGCCGCACCATTAAATGTAAACACCCATCCCGTCATCGACTTCCTGTCATATCTGTCTCCAGCGAAGTCAGGGTCAGTGAACCCCGCTAGATTGTGAGTGAACCCCTTTACTCCCTCCCCCTCTCTGACGTACATGATCCCGTATTCCTTCGTATTCAGCAGATAGCGCACGATGCGCTTTGCCGCCTCCCAGTGAGTAAGATTCGGCTTTGACGTATACTGAGCACACTTGTTGATGGCATAAGATATGTCCGGTCATGTAGCCACTGTGCAATAGTTGATGCTGCCAACGATCAATGCGTAAGCTGAGTCGATTACATCAAACGGACTGGTGGAAACGCATAACTCGATGTTAGGGTCCATAGGCGAGTTTACCGCACGTCCAGATGTGATATCGAAGCAGTCGGCGATGGTGGTGATAAAGGAAGGTTGTGAAATGTGAATGGTCCCGAGGTCGCATCTTCTGATGATTCGAATGCCAAGTAAGCGCGTTGGATCGCCCAGGTCCTGTATGTCAAAGCTCCCCCTTATGTCACTGATCATCCTCTCCATCGAAGTCAACGTGTTCGCTGCCAGGAGCCCGTCGTCCACATACCACCCGGCGATCTCCACATCTCCTTTCTGTCCAAACCTGAAAAACACCGCCTTGTCCGCCTCCCCCGCCGTGAACCCGATCTTTTCCAATTCTCCCCTCAACGTCTCATGCCACACTCTCCCCGACTGCTTCAGCCCATATATCCCCTTATTCAACCTGCACACCAGATTCTCCTCTCCCGGCTTGATGAATCCTTCAGGCTGGCGCATGTACACGGTATCTTCGAGCTTACTGTTGAGATACGCACCCTTGACATTGATGTGTCGTAATTCTAGGTCGTACTTGCAGGCTAGCACGAGTATGAGTCGTATGGAGGTAAGTCAGATGGTGGGGGAGTATGTGTCTTGGTAATCAACTCCTGGAATCTGTGAGTAGCCCTGCGCGACGAGCCTGGCTTTGAACTTATCAATTTGGCCCAGGTTATCACATTTGACTCAAAACGTCCATCGACTCCCGACTATGTTCATGTTGGCCGGCCTTTCGATGAGCCCCCACGTGCGATACCCCTGCAAGGTTTCGTACTCTTCTTCGCATGCCTTCTTCCACCTCTCTGTGTGTTCTGACCTCATCACCTCTTTATAGTTCCCTGGCTCATCCTCCGCCAACACCACAAACGCCGTCTCCACCTCCTCTAGATCCTTCCTCCCGTGCGCCATTGCTGCTATCTCCGTGAGCAGTGCCACATGCCTCCTCCCCCTTCCGTACTCAGTGCTCGAGGGGTCCATCCATGGGCCCTTCAAGAACTCCTTTGGAGCGTCCTCTCTGTCGTTCTGATTTTCCTTACTGACTCTTGACTCTCCCGTTCCGTTCTGCCCTCCATTTGCTTCTTCAACACTATTCCTTCCGTCGAGCACCTCGGCACGCTCCTCTACCTTTCCCCCATCGAGCACTTCTGCAGGCTCCTTCGTCTGTCCCCCGTCGAGCACATCCACGGGCTCCTTGTCCCTGTCCTCTGCATCGCTTGACTCGTCCATGGTGAGTTTGGGTAATGCATCGTCATATTCCCACGTTTCAGCGGGCTTCGCGTCGGTGTGTCTGAGGAAGACTGGGATCTTGTTTTCGTGAGTCCAAAGCATTGGTGTGTCGTCATCGTCGGTGGCATGAATGGTGATGCGTTCGATGTGTTTCAGCTCATCGAAAATAACATCCCTGGCCTTGATTAGCATGTGTGTGCGAGGAATCCACACCTTGTAGGCCTTTGAATTGTCAAAATACCCGACGAAAATTCCTTCGATGGACTTGTACTCCCCCTTCCTCCTCGTCACTTTGGGGACCAACGCCCAACACCTCGACCCATAAACACGAGCCCGATCGAGCCTCGGTCTCAATCCCCAAAAGGCCTTGTATGGGGACTTGTTGATCCTGTGGTGCAGGGTGCAGTTTTTGATAAAATTGACTGTATGCACACCTGACACCCAGAATCTGCCTGACAGGTTTGCGTCGTGCTGCAGCGTGAGAGCTCCCTCTTGGAGCGTCTTGTTATGTCTCTCAGCGACACTGTTATGTTCAGGTGTGTGAGGTGAAGTTGTCTCGTGAACGATGCCGAGTTCGCTGCATAGGGTCGAGAACTCACTCCCGACGTACTCTCCCCCATTATCCGTCCACACTCTCTTCACATCTGCGTCTCTCTGCTTCCTCAGCCACGCGATGAACTGTCGGAATGAGTTGGTAACTGTCGCACACTCTTTATTTTTCAAGAAGTCGATGCTGACGTAGCGAGTCGAGTGGTCGATCCAGGTAATTAAATACTTGTACCCGCCAATCGATGTCTCGAATGGGCCGCAGAGATCGGAGGAGACTATGTCTCCTATGTTCTGTGGTAGACTCTCGACATGTTTGAACGGTGAGCACGTTTGTTTACCAAATGGACAGTCAACGCATTGACTTAACTCCTGCTTTGCGCTGATTCTTGGGAGCCCTATCGCTGTCTCGAGCGTCCACATTTTCTCGAGCGTTGATGAGGCGGCATGAGCGAGCCGATGGTGCCACAGGGTCAGCTCATTAGGCTCGTTTGAGTAGGTGGCTATCTCAGTCTCGGGCCCCGGCGACGGTTGGGCCATGTAAACAACAGATTGTTAATATTTGTCCCCTGAGTGATGATCTCACCGTCGATCAGGAGTGATGTGCCGGTTCAGCTGAACACTACATCCACACTGGCAATGGTCATCTGCCTGACCGATAGCAAGTTCGCGTTCAACTTCAGGACGTAGATGACATTCTGTAGTGTCAGCTCGAGTGGTGGCAATCGCAGGTACGAGTCACTCTGTATTGTGATGTGTATCGTACCCCTCTGATCGGCCTTGAAAGAGTCTCCATTGGCGGTATCAACTGAGATCTCAGGGATCGTGTGCAATTTGTGGAACAAGTCGATATTGCCGCAGAGGTGGCTGGATGCAGCTGAATCGACCAGCCACACGTGAGTCCAATCGTGTATAGCTGATAATGCTGATGGGTTTGTCGACAGAACGATAGTATTCGGCTCAGGACTGATGACCTTGGTGATGCGGGCCATCATGACAATGTCCTTCTTCGGTATATTGGCAAATCGGGCCGAGTTGTCATTTATGGGCTGCTGTGGCCGGGGAATGAAGGTTTGTCTTGCTGGCTCCACTCAAACATTCCCGCTCACTCCTCCTCCCTGTGTTCCTCCCTGCACTACTCCTCCCTGCCTTCCCCCTCCCTTCCCCCACAGCTCCTGTCCCGCTAGTCCTCCCCCTGGCGTGAAGCACCTCGATGCTGAGTGGCCGTCCTTGCCGCAATTGTTGCAGTGGTACATCGGTCTTCCCTTTCCCCTGTCATTAGACTGATTCCTGGCTCGGTTCTGCTGTGTGAAACCGGGATTGACAGGAGGTCTGAAAATGGGGTTGTTAAAATTTCTGGTAGGTCTAGATTGTGCAACAAATGCTGTGGCCGCCTGCGTTGAGATCTCTACTGCGCTCAGATCTGCCTCGTGAGCCTCCAACCTCTCCTCGACATCGTCAGGTGTCTTCGCTATCATGTGAATCGTCTGCGTGATGGGTCTCCAGGAGTCGGGGACGTTTCTGACGATGGTGGCGACGTGAGTGGAGTCTGCTATGATCTCACCCATTTTCGCAAGCTGATTCCTGTATTCTTTCATCACAGTGAGGTATGCCGACACAGACTGACCGTCCGTCATGTGGTAATTCTTGTATCTCGTCCTCACGATACTAATCTTGCTCGGGTCGGTGGATTCAAACTTCCTTGTCAATATCTCCCATGCTTCGGCGCACTGGTCGGTAGTGTCAATCGCCATCTGGAGCTCTGGGGATATGCAGAGTAAAATCTGGCTGTAAGCAATGTTATTCTTGTCATCCCACTCGTCCTGAAGCTGCATCAGGGGTGTGTTGCCGACCATCTCGACTCCGGTGGTGAGGGTGATGGTCTGATTAGTGCTGTCGGGGTAGGGGATCGTACCGGTGATGATAGCATATAGACCCCTGTCCCTCGCCATTGCTAACAGCTCCCTCTTCCAGGACATCCTATTGTCCTTGCTGAGCTTCGGCTTGATATCGCGAAACTTGTGGATGTCGTGTTTGGGGTGGGCGGCGGTCGTCGTGGTTGGTTGTGCCATGGTGAGTCTATGTGACTCTTAATCTGACAGAATGATAAGGTTTGAAATAGAGTTGGGATGCGGCCTATAGCTCGAGGCCGAGTTCGATATAGAGCACAAGAGGTGAACGCAACTCGAAGTTAGACTAATTACTCGAAGTCAAACAAGATATCGAAAAAGGATTCATGTTCATGTTCTTCAATCGCACATTGCGTACTACTTATAGCTACTCGGATAGGGGTCTCGATACATAGGGACGAATGATGGGGGTAGTGGGGTTGTGTGCATGGTAGGTGCGTACATACCGCCGCTACCGTACCTCCGTGCTGCGGATCGCTCATTCGGTCTAGCCTGGACATGAGGTGGAATAGAATGTCCTAGTGTGGTGGCTCGAGGGATGAGGCAGGATGGTAGGAGGGACTGGATAGGAATAATGTGTGCGGCTCAAAGGTAATGGAGAATATATGTCGCGTGCCCTGATTGCGATGTGGGATTGACTCGTTCCATCCTGGTACTTGGCTCGTCAACTGTACTCGTGCCTCGACTCAACTCGTAATACGGATCTAGGTGCTTGGGAGTAATGTGTTGGTCTCGACTCAACTCGGTGAGTATCGGTGTGTGTCTGTGGTGTTGTCTCGTGTCTCAATGGCTCAGGTGTGTGCATATGTATCTTGCGGTGCTCGGGGTGAGATTAGATAGTGAGAGAGAGAGATCATTAGGGCAATCGTGAATGAAAATCATTGTAATAGACATTACGAGTCATTATTCGTGTGCATGAAGTCATGAAATGAACCGAGTGAAACTGGAGTACATAGCTGATAGGTCTTTCCTCACAACAGATGTTTGTGTTCGCTTGGCAATCACATAACTGAAAACATTGTATAGGATGAAATTATTCTATGATATCTGTTCCACCTTGCCTTACATCCTGGCTGGAGCGAAGTACAGGCAAGGCTTGTATTACCTGAACTGAATGGCCTGCCTAATAATTGCAATTCAGTTCAGATAATATAGATTGGGAACTTCTCTAAGTAATAGCTAGAATAACAAAGGGTATGTTGTAGAGGACAGGAATTATAGGCAGTAGGAATGGACTTCTTGCTCAAAAGAATAGACTAGAAATTAATTCACTCTCTCAGTGAATTTAGTTGTCACTATAAATATATTATACACTACCTAGAAATTAATTCACTACAGAGGATTTCTGGGTCAATAAATCGAAAGAATGCTAGACTAATTTACTTGCCTCTCTCAGTGAATTTAGTTGTCACTGAGAGAGGGGGAAATTGTTTCACTGCGCATGTACTACTATCCGGCCCTTTAGCGCCCAAGAGCTCGCGCGTCGAAGTCATTTCAGACTCCGCTGGGTGCAGCCGCTTGTGAAAGTAGGAATAACAAAATGAAATAGAGAGACAGGGAGTGAGTGGAAAATTTCGAAAATCACCAGAGAAATGGATGCATGATACAAGAACAACATGAGAAGAAATTGAGAAAACACACAACAAATTGGATATATTATGCTTGATTTTGGTGCAGGAGCATCAATGCACCCAACACGCCCCCTCAAGCTTAATATATTCCGATTTGCTCGTTGAGGATCTTCACTCTAGGACTAGGAAGTCCTTTGGTGAGGATATCTGCCAACATTTGTTCGGTTGGCAAATAAACAAGCTTGGCTTGTTGATTTTTGATTATATCTCGAAGGAAATATAATCTGATGTCGAAATGTTTGGTTCTCGTGTGTTGTTGAGTGCCATACGTGATGGCAATGGCTGATTGATTGTCTGAATAAATTTTGATGGGTCTGTTCAGTGGTTGGAATATTTCAGAAATAAAATGGCGCATCCAAAGAGCCTCTTTGCCCGCATGGGTCAGGGCGACGAATTCGGCTTCAGTTGATGAGAGGGCTACTATCGACTGTTTCTGGCAACTCCATGAAACAGTGCCTCCATCAATCTGAAATAAGTATGCCGAATACGAACGCCTATGACTCTGTGAACCCCAATCTGCATCTGAGTACCCCATCAAGCCGTCTCGATTTCTTCCAAGTGTGAGCTTGTAATGCTTCGTGCCTTTCAAATATTTGAAGACACGTTTGACTGCATTCCAATGTGTGCCACCTGGATTTTCGAGGAATTGCGAAAGCAATGACACCCCAAATGCAATGTCAGGTCGAGTGGCTACAGCTGCCCACATCAGTGATCCTATAGCTTGCCTGTACGGGAACTTCGACATGGCTTTCTTGCCTCTCTCTGTAGAAGGACATTGGTCTTTAGATAATTTTACGGCTGGATCAAGAGGCGTAGCGTAAGTCTTTGCATCTTCGAGATTGAATTTTTTGATGATCTTCTCGATGTATGCAGGTTGTGAAATTGCAATAGTTTTCTTCTGCCAGTCTCTTTCGATTTTGAGATTCAATAGCCAATGAATCTCGCCTAGATCTTTCATACTGAAGACCTGAGCAAGATCTCGTTTGACTTCGTCCAGGACTGACTGATTCTCAGCTGTGATGGTGAGATCATCCACAGCTGTTGCAATGATCACATGCCCCTTTCCGCCACATCTATAAAATACAGCCCCATCTGTGGCTGACGTAGTGAATCCTAATTTGTGGAATTCACCACTTAGACGTTTGTACCATTCCCTTCCAGATTGTTTGAGGCCATAAAGTGCTTTCTTCAAAAGTAGCACTTCGTCTTTGTCTCCAGACTCATATCCATACGGCTGCTTCATGTAAATAGGTTCAGGCAGTGTAGCATTGAGGTATGCATAGTCCACGTCCATTTGATGGATAGGCCAGTCATTCCTAGCAGCAATGGCGCATATGATCCGTAGGGAGGATAACCGAGCAACAGGTGAGTATGTCTCATCATAGTCGACTCCAAACTTCTGTGTGAAGCCTTGGGCGACCATTCTCGATTTAGGCATTATTGGTTTCCCTTCTGGATTACGCTTCCAAAGGTAGACCCATTTATTACCGACAATATTGGCTCCAGGAGGTGGTTTGGCTCGTTCCCACACTCCCTTGTCGATTAGGGCCTCATACTCTTTGTCCATTGATTTCTTCCATATAGGATTATTCAGAGCTTCGTCTGCATTGCTAGGTTCAATTTGACTCAAATCCGGCGCCTTGTTATTGTTTTGACCGTCGGTTAGAAACGCACTGATGGCACACTCATAGCTACTGATGCCATCAATCTCGGAGGATAATTCTTGGTCGAATAAAACTTCTTTATGGTCCTCAACGTCCTCGTAAGCTAGCGTAGTCATATGTGCGCCAGCTTGTCTCTGGGTTTGAGATCTTGTTACGGGACCTGATGGGGCCGGCTGCACTTGTTGTTGACAGATCCTTTCGCTTCTCCTTATCGGTTCAGCTTCTCTAGGTCTGTCATCAACTCCCTGAATAGGTTGCAGCTTTTCAAGATATTCCTCTGGTGCATTTTCATCAATTTCTTCGATCTTTGCCTCTTCGCTGACTAAGCGACCGGGTACAGGCACTGATGCCGGAATGGCCTTCTTCTCTTCTCTAGACGTAGGTAGCTTGGATTCCTCAATAGAAATGATTGGGATCTTTCCCTTCTTCATCTCTGAATCAAACACAACGTTCCGCTCGACAGAAACTTTGTGCGAGTCAGGCCAATAAATATAATGACCATGGCTCTGCGCAGAAATTCCTATCCACCGAGCTCTCTTGGCACGAGCTTCCAATTTATCTCCCTGAGTGACCTTAACATAGACTTCAGTTCCCCACGCGTGAATGTCTTTGAGATTCGGTTTCTCATGGTGGATCATCTCGTAGGGCGTTTTATCCGGTAGAGCTCTTGTGTGCGTCCTGTTCCTAAGATAATTGGCATGCTGTATTGCATAGCCCCATAATATCTTAGGAAGGCCTGATTCTAACAGCATGGCACGAGTTCTCTCAGTGAGAGTTCGGTTCAGACGTTCGGCAACACCATTAGACTCTGGTGTGTCGTGTACCGTCAACTGATGCTTCGTGCCTTGTTTGGCTAGATGCTGTTCGAATTCAGAGCTCGTATACTCGCCCCCTCGATCAGAAACAAGTGCCTTGATGTGTACATTTCTCTGTCGAAGCATTAAAGCCTCATAGAGCTTGTACTTTGAAAATGCTTCTGATTTATTCGCCATGAGATAGATCACCGATTCTCTTGAGTAATCATCGATAAAGGAGACATAATATGACTTCTTATCGATTGTGAGGTGCCTTGCAGGTCCCCAGACATCAGAATAAATTCTGTCACCGAATTTTGATGTTCGGTCTCTGGGTTCTCGAGGAAGAGGTTTGCGTGCAATCTTGGCCTGAATACACGCATCGCAGACAATTCTATCGCCTGTGGAGCTCAGTTCAATGCCCAATATCATGCCATGATTTAATAGATGTTGTAGGGACTTCTGTGAGATGTGCCCCATTTTTTGATGAATTTCCATGGCAGACAAACACATATGGGCTTGAGCACTTGGTGACTGGAGGTCTAGTCGATATAAACCATTGACCTTCGGTGCTTGCATCAATACCTTTCCAGTAGCGTTAGATATTGTGCATTTCTGGCCACCGAGTCGAATGTCGTAGCCAGCATCATCGCACCGACCGATCAAGGCGAGGGTAGCAGCAATTTTTGGAGCATAATATGTATCTTGCAACGTGACTTCTACTGTTTTATCTCCAACCTTGTTGGATAATACAAGCAGTCCTGAACCGAAGGCATCAAAAGTGCCTTTGTTGGCTGCTCGGATAGTCCTCGGCTGTGAGAATTGACAGTAGTTCCTCAATAAATTTTTGTGAGGAGTCATATGCGATGTCGTTCCGGTGTCGAGTATAACTATAACTCCTGAGGATGTGCTCAAATTGAAATTAGAGCACTCGTCAAAATTGGTGAAGGCAAGATGTCCATCACCACTTTCCTCAGAAGAGGACTCTTCTTCGGCAACATTCGCTTTTGCTTTACCCTTCTTCTTCTTCTTGGCTTTGGCTTTTTTCTTCTGACGTGGTCCTTGACCTTCTTTACCACCTCCTTTAGCCCAGCAATTTTCGATGGAATGTCCAGGCTTTTTGCAGTTGGTGCATACATGCGCCTTCTGCCCCTTCTGGTCCTTTTTAGTAGATGAACCAATAAACACCTGCTCTTCTTGCGGGAGTGTTTTCTTCCTGTCATACTGAGCCTTTAGTACCCTAATAATATTATCAGGGACCAATGGCATCCCGCATTCTTCAAGCGAAGTGGTAAGGGCGTTCATGACTGCCTCATAGGATGGTGGAAGTGATGCAAGGATGATGTCCATGAATTCTTCTTCGGAAACTCTGGCTCCCATCTCATTAAGACGAGCATATAGGTCTTGGGCCTTGTCCAAATGATCTCTCAAGTCTCCATCCTCAGGACATCTCATACTACGGAGTTGTCGCTGCAGGCTGGTGAGGACCATCTTGGGCTTTTTGGTCATCTCATTGACCAATGCATCCCAAGTCTCTTTTGCTGTCTTCTGCTTCTGTAGCATCAGGGCTAATGACTCTGACACTGAGACGATGATTTGGGTCTTGGCTTGTCCTTCTCTAGCAAGGTATCTCTCCAGCTTCTCCTCAGCCTTATCCATCTGAGTTTCCTCAGCTTCTGTAAGAATATGGCCTGGGGGCATAACTGGAGGATCAGGAGGTCGAGTGACTCTCCCTTCTACATGCTTGAGTAGATTTTTGGACTCGAAATAGCTGATGAGAGTGGCTCGCCACAATGGCCAATTACTTCCATCAGTAGCAAGCTTCTCAACACCCAATAGCTTCTCAGAAGTGTCTCCGGGGCCCATAACCCTGTAGAGGACAGGAATTATAGGCAGTAGGAATGGACTTCTTGCTCAAAAGAATAGACTAGAAATTAATTCACTCTCTCAGTGAATTTAGTTGTCACTATAAATATATTATACACTACCTAGAAATTAATTCACTACAGAGGATTTCTGGGTCAATAAATCGAAAGAATGCTAGACTAATTTACTTGCCTCTCTCAGTGAATTTAGTTGTCACTGAGAGAGGGGGAAATTGTTTCACTGCGCATGTACTACTATCCGGCCCTTTAGCGCCCAAGAGCTCGCGCGTCGAAGTCATTTCAGACTCCGCTGGGTGCAGCCGCTTGTGAAAGTAGGAATAACAAAATGAAATAGAGAGACAGGGAGTGAGTGGAAAATTTCGAAAATCACCAGAGAAATGGATGCATGATACAAGAACAACATGAGAAGAAATTGAGAAAACACACAACAAATTGGATATATTATGCTTGATTTTGGTGCAGGAGCATCAATGCACCCAACATATGTGTGGGCATCTGAATTGAATGTCAGGAACAGATGTGATCAAGTGTATCGTGATGCAAGTTCAGTGCACTGCCTGGGGGATTACACAATAGAGAGCATGATGATCCAGTGTGAACAATTGCTGAAAAGCCAGCCTTTTGATGCTCTAGGGTAAGTAGAGCAAAATATAGCTCAAATTTTACTAATGCATGCCAGAGGCCCCGTGCAGAATCAGCCTTAAGAGTAACGTGTGTAAGGAGCACAGCTTCTGATTTTCAGCAGCTGCTGAAACGGCCAGGCAGCCTCCAGAACACGACTCACAAGGAATAAAGTTACTGTACTAGGGGCCCATTGATCGGCACCCTGCCACAAATTGATATGCAATGGCGGAATAGTTCAGTTATGAACAGGGTAGTTATGTGAATCCGAAGAGATTTTCCTTTCTTTGCCAATTGAAACCAGCCGAACAGCTGGGTTCTCAACCCCGTTACTGTTTGATGCATCGACAGATTGATTGCCAAGAGTGTGTGCAAACATACACGTTGCCAATGTTTGCTCTTTCGGAGGTTTTTCCATGCTATGCACTCTGCTAGGATATCAGGCTTCCAAGTTAAGGCTTACTTAGTTCATACTACAAAATTTCTACCTGTTTTCTAGCGTATTACAAAGGTCTATGAGTACTAGAGCATTGCGGCACTGGCGACGGACCAGATGATGGGTTCGTGGACAGGACAGATGGGACAGACCTGACAATACAGTTTGAGTTATGTAAACGGCGCTAGAGATCAATAGAACTAGAAATTTAAACTGCTTAAACTGCTCAGACCAGTTTACAAAAACAGTGGAGGGATCCTTGTGAAGTGTATCGCAAAAATCTTGCAAAACTGCGCACCTAACAGTCACAATCCGCTTGGTATGAACTACCAGTTCGCACATTTTGGGTGGTGTGAATGGTTTGCAAAATCAAATTCATGGGTAGGTAACTTTATTTCTCGTAGAAGTTACTGTAATAGAAGCTCACAGTAGCCAAGAGGACAACGTGGGGCAGACTTTGAAACTTATGTACACTGGAGCCATATCAAAATTTTCTGGTCTGAAAAACTGTTCAAAAAACTGTAAATATATTCCATATTTTTTTAGTGTTTTTAATGTAAAAAAACTTCAACAAAATTTTGTGTTTTTATTAGAATTTGTTGAGCAAGAAAATTGTAAAAGAGTTTAAAGTTTTTTGCAGGGTATTTTATACGTTTTTTTAAGTTTCTTTGTGAAAACACAAAGGAACCCATAAAAAACCCTGCAAAAAACTTTGAATTTCTTTCCAATTTTCTTGCTCAACAAATTCTAATAAAAACACAAAATTTTATTACAGTTTTTTTTACATAAAAAACACTAAAAATATTTGGAAAATCTTTACAGTTTTTTGAACAGTTTTTCAGACAAGAAAACTTTTCTATGCCTGCAGTGGTAATAGCGCAATCGCAACTCGATTGAGTCAACTCCGATCACAGGTCACGGTAGAGTAGTGATTCTTTTGACAAGTATATTCAATATGAAATGTTCATATACGTCAACCTTCAACAGATACTTTCAACAGATACTCAAGCAGTGGTTGCTATGATATACGCAACTATTCTATTTTAAGTCATCTATGTATACAAAGAAGCTAATAAAAGAAAGAAAGAAAAACAACCCAAAAGACAGGAACGACACTCATGACGGACATCGACACAGACGACAGACACATGACATCACGAATGCCTATCTTATCTACAGATTAGATAAGATACAGGGATACAGGTGTCGACCACATGTGGCCAATCAGAGACAGCACGCCTATCGACTAATGGCATCAGCCATGACGTCGACAGGCACCAGGCCACAGGCACTGAGGAGGTGCGGGCACCAAATGCCGCAGAGGAGTGTAGACTGCGCAGGAGCACCGGACATGGCGGAACGACTTCAGAATGTCATTCCTAATATGTGTGTTCGATCAGCTGCCCTACAGAAGAGGCACAGAGACAGCGGCCCCGTCACCAAGCCTAGCATTTATGCTAGGCAGGAGGGATTTAACTTCTATTTTCTATTGAGCTCCATGACACGACTAGCTGACTACTATCTTGACACCATGTAGACAGGGGCTTTGTATAAAAGGTACAAGACTCTATTCCAAAGCTTAACAACCCTGATACTATCCCCATCACTCCATGACTTTATGACTATAATTAGTCACCCCTCTAGTTACAAGTAGTTTTTCGACCCATCGACTCACTATCTCGAACACTAATAGTTACCACTAGTATAGTATAAGTAGCTACTACGAATGTATGAATCAATCATCCAGAATCAACTGTTTCACCCCTTGAAGTCACTGTAGTCTTGTTTGATAGCTACTGAACTTAGATCTCAATAGTTTACTCCAATTCTTCGTTGAGAGTTCACTATTACTGTTTACTCTAGACTACCTCAAAAGCGAACCCTTTTGACTTAGTTATTCCTTAGATCAAGACCATTCTCTCATCAACACGGTCACGTGACCTCCATCCATCAGTGCCGGACGCACCTCGAGAGGCTTAGTCAGCACACAGGAGAGGGACAGACATAGCGGTCCCAACTGCTGAGCAATAGAAACTGTTTGCTAAAGGCACAATCTAACATCTTAATCCAAAAGTGGTGACCTGATTTGCACAAACGAAGAGCCCATTTGGCAGTGGCATTGCATTTTTGAGTTTTCAGTTCAGCTGAACAGGCGGGCAATCTTGTGTGATCTGGCTGTAGTAGCTGAACGCAACGTTTCAGCAAATGCGATAACAATATCACGTGAGCAGCATGCCTCGTTAAATGTACGCATACGGATGAGGAGATACAGAGAGCCATCAAGCGGCTGAATCCCTTCAAAGCTCCAGGGCCGAATGGCAGACCGAACGTAGTACTCACACAGTGCACACGCACGCTGATGCCGTATATAGGGCTCCTATTCAGAGCCACGTTTGAGCTACAGGTGTGCCCGGGCCTCTGGAGGGATTCGGAAGTCTTAGTTCTACGTAAACCAGGCAAAGCTAACTATACGCTGCCAGGAGCATACCGCCCGATAGCCCTCCTAGACACCTTGGGCAAAGTCCTATCGGCCTGCATAGCAGAAGACTTGACCAAAATGGCAGAGATACACAAAATACTCCTGGACAATCATTTTGGATGCAGGCCTGGCAGGACAACCACGGACGCATTGCACTACGTTATAACTAAGGTGAAGAACACATGGCAGAAGGGGAAAGTAATGGGCGCACTTTTTCTGGACATAAAGGGGACTTTCCCCAGTATTATCCTAAGTCAGCTGATACACAACATGCACTGCAGGGGAATACCACTGGAATATACAGAATGGATCCAGCGGAAGGTCAAAGGGTGGGTGGCAACTCTGAAATTCGATGACCATTGGGCACCGCCAGAACCAATCCTGCGGGGCATGGATCAAGGGTGCCCGCTATCTGCAATAGCCTATCAGTTCTATAATGCAGGGCTGCTCGAAGTCACGAACAGAGGGGAAGGGGAAGACGCAGTGGCTTTCATCGATGACACGACTCTTCTAGCAGAGGGCACCAGCTTGGACATGGTCTGTGCGTTGGGACAGGGCATCCGGTTTACCCATGGACCTTCCTGGCCGGTGGTGAAACTTGAAGTCGAACTGAGACAAGTAGAGGGAGCACCGGGCTTGCCTCTGGTTGAGCTTCTTAGATGTGCGGAAATACTCCAAGTTTTTGTGGTCCGTCCAGATCTCGACTTGGCTGTGAGCTCCTTCAAGGAAGTGCCGCCACTCTTCTAATGCCCGGATGATCACCAGCATCTCTTTGTTGTGGATCTCATAATTCCATTCGACAGGACTCAGGCTCTTGGAGAAGTAGGCAATCAGATGCCACTTCTCGTCTTGCCAGGACTGCTGGGACAGGACAGCCCCGGTAGCCACATCGGACAAGTCGGCTTCCACTCGGAAGGGGCGGAAGTCATCCGGGAATACAAGGATCGGGGCCAAGGTGACCAGCTGCTTGAGCTTGTCGAAGGTGGCTGTTCGGCCTCAGTCCAAACCCAGGTGACATCCTTCTTGGTCAGGTCAAAGAGGGGCTGAGCATGATGGGAGAAGTACTGGATGAATCGGCAGTAGAAGTTCACGAAGCCGACGAAGGACTGTACTTCCTGTCGGTTCCGAGGTGTCGGCCACTCCGAGAACCCACCACCTTCACTGGGTCCATCTCTACTGCTCCCTCCGAGACAATGAGCCTGAGGTACTCAATCTGGGTTCTCTCGAACTTGCATATCTTGGGTTGAGGAACAGCTTGTACTCTCGAAGCCTCTCCAAGACCCTTTGCACAACCTTCCAATGCTCCGAGAATGTCTTTGTGAATATAAGGATGTCGTTGAGGTACACGCAGACAACACCTTCCATAATCATATCTTGGAAAACATCGTTCATCATGGTCTGGAAGGTTGCCGGCTGTTCATAAGGCCGAAGAACATGACCTGAGGTTCGAACAGGCCTCGGTTCATCCGGAAAGCAGCCTTCAACTTGTCCCTTCCCGAATCCAGACATTGTTGAACCCCCATTGGACATCCAGCTTTGTAAAGTACTTCGCCCTCGGAGTTGGTTGATGAGTTCGGAGATGAGGGGGATCAGATACCGGTTCTTGATTGTGATTGCGTTCAAGGCTCGGTAATCTTGCACAAGCTGGAGGGACCCATCCTTCTTTTGAAGAAGACCGGGGATGCCATAGGGGACTTGACGGGGTGATCCTCCAGTATGGAGGTTTTACCACAGGAAGTCGTCCAGTTCAATCTGCTCCGAGGGGGAGAGCGGGTACACCTTGCAGTTCATCGGCTTGGATCCGGGCTTGATTTGATCGCATGGTCCCAGACCTTGCGAGTTGGCAGAGTGTCAAAGGATTCCTTGGCAAAGACCTCTTCAAATTCCCGCAGGTACTCCGGGATGTGGGCCTTGGCTTTGGCATACTTCTGGGAAGCCTCGGCAAGGCGTTGAGATGTTGTGGTTGCTGCTCGGAAAACCTCGGGTTCAGGCTCAGGGGGTAAGTCCACATAGAGTAAGTGGTCTCCCTCTTGCAGCAGGCTTGCGAGATGGGCTTGTTCGGGTCTGTGGCTTCGAGGGGCCCTCTCGGCTTCATCATCCGAGCCATCACTTCATCGACGATTGCCGGGTGTGGCCTGAGTGGCATTTCTGCAGCTCTCTCAGCCTGTTTTAGTTCCTTCCGCCTCCCTGCTCCTCAGCTCGGCATGTGTGCCACTTATCTGGGCAGCGGCTCAATGGAAATCTGCTGGATTGCCAGTCGATCTCTGG